>PGFW01045364.1:0-14072 GCA_003123925.1 Haematobia irritans | reverse complement strand
CCCGTTCAAAGTCACCTGACGAATAGGCTACTTATAATCATTGTATCGATCGGTTCAATTGACTACTACATATTTCAAAAATATTTTTTCGATGTGACTGAAAAAAATTTATACTTATTCCTTATTGCTTTACGATAAAAATTCCATGGCCGCAGATTCGTTCTTCTTGATTTACCCAGGCTGTACTCTGTCTACAGAATCAATGGCAACCCCACTAATTTCCATATATATTTGCTTATCCATCCATATATCCTATATCCTTATGCTTATAGTTCCTAAATCGTAAGAAAATATTTAGGAAATTTAGGAATTTTTGTTCACGGATTCACATTGATCGCGCTTTGTCCGCACTGTTTCATGCCAAATTTATATCTGTAATTTTCATCAGGTCACACAACTCCACCAACGCAGAACCACTTCCGAACGTAGCTCATAGAAGTTTCCGCAATCGGAAAACTGATTTTCAAGATTCGCAGTCGAAAAAGTCAGTATGGAGTGGTAATCGTGTCACCTTCAATTTAATGGGCGCATAGAATGAGATTGATACAAAGACGAGTTCGTGCACTTTCGAGAACATGAAAACAGCTTAATACAGAGATGTGATCAATATTTGCGCAGCGCAAATCATAATTTTTATTTAATTACTATCATACATAAAAAATATTTTTTCTAATTCAATCATGAAAATTAATTGTTTCAATTCATTTTTTAATTGAAATCACGAAAATTGATCACAGAATTATTTATAAATACAAAATACACTTGATTAAGCCTTTTCAATTAATTTTTATCGATTCAATTAAAAATTGTGGTTTAATTCTGATTACAGAACTCAATTTTTAAATTTAAATTTTATTTATTTTTAATTACTTCACCTTTTGATGAAATATTTTCTCGTAAGTTCTATACAGAGTTCATATGCTTTATTACTATTATAATTTGGATTGAATTTGAAGAGGTCGAAAAACCTATTTTGTTAGCCAACTATATTTCTGTTTATATGATTGTAAATAACAGTGGTTGGTTCATATAATTAGGGACAAGCATATTTTTAGCGCAAAGTTTCACGATGTTTTTCTGTTTTTTTATGATTTAGAAATGTATGGCTATACTTCCTTTGAACATTTATTAGTGTTAAAAAAAATAAATAATATTTTACTCACATTAAAGCTTAAATTACATAAATACAAATATTTTTATGGTTTTTTTGGTTTAGGACCAGCTAATTAAGGACACTTCGTGTTTTTTGTTAAAGTTAATAAAAAAAACTACATTAAGTATATAAAAATACTCCATTTTGATTCTAATGTATGTTTATATTTAATATTTTGTCGGGTAACCTTTGGACGCAATCACAGCTCTGCACCTCCGAGGAATACTTTCAACCAGACGTTGACATCTTTCTATTGAGATATTCTGCCATATATTTTTAACATTTTCAAATAATTCATCACCATTTTTGTTTGTTTTCTGCTCCAACGACCTCTCTACATCAGCCCACAGATTTTCTATCGGATTTAAATCTGGACTTTGAGCAGGCCAGTCTAAAACATTAATGTTTGCAATCGGAAAATCAGGGCTTTTACAACTTTTTTTGCTGTATGTTTTGGTTCATTATCCTTGCATAAACATAAATGTGCTTGGCATATGTTTCGTTTCTGAAAAGGCTTCGTTGTATTCGCCAAAATATCTTTATATAAATACTGGTCCATTTTCTCGGTTATTCGACGGATTGGACCTACTCCAAACCATGAAAATCGCCGCCCAAACCATTATATTCCCACCACCATGTTTTATGGTCTTTAGTGTATAGCGGGGGTCGAGTTCTTTGTTGGGTGGGCGTCGGACATATCTCTTACCATCAGAACCAAATAAATTAAACTTGGATTCGTCACTCCAAAGAATGTTTTTCCAAAACTCTAAGGGTTTCTCTAAATGCTCTTTTGCGAAATTTATACGCTTTTTCAAATTTTTGGCAGAAACGTGGGGTTTTCGTTTTGCGATACAGCCACGGAGATTTCCCTCAAGTAGACGTCGTCTTACAGTGCGAGTGGATATTTCATTACTAATTTGAGGTGTTACTTCCTTATGAATCTGCCTTGAGGTTAGAAATGGGTTAGCTTTGCTCACTCGGCAGATTATGCGATCGTCAGCACTTGTTGTTTTTCTTGGTCTGGATGCTCTTTCAATATTTTCAACAGTCCCATTATTTCTATAATGCACAATAGCATTGTGTACCATCGTTTTGGAACATTCCAACTCATCCGCTACGTCACGAATTGATTTCTTTTCGCGAACGTATTTACAAATTATAAGTTTGCGTAATTCTGGAGTGCAGCTCTTATTGCGACCCATTTCTGAAATAATATTGTACAATTTTATACTTACTGTACCACGATTTTATTATATTTTTTACTTACAATTTTTTATGCAGTTATTCTCTGTGAAAACAAAGTTAAATATTCCCTGTCCTTAATTATATGACCAACTTAACACACACACAAATTACGACAGTTTCAGTAAATGACTTTTTTTATCAGTTTGCATAACAATGAGAGATGAGTGATTACTGAGAATAACAAATAACAGTTAGAAAATCCCGTTACTTTACACATTGATCTTAAAAACTGCCATACGTGGAGAAAAAACGCATAGAAATATATATTAGTACAGTTTTTGAAAATGTCCCTAATTATGTGGCCACCACTGTATAAAAAATAAATATTGTATAGCAAATTGTAATTTAATTGCATTAATTAATTTTTAATTGATTACCGTCTCAACTTCAATCAACCTATATCATTACAAACGAGACCCTATATCGTACCAAACGATAGTATTGGATTACACTTCAACATCTCTAAAAAAATAATAACGAGTCACTGATAACACAAGGGAACAAAATTGAACTTTTTTTGTGTTGATTTTAAATTAATAGCAAATTTTTCTTAATTTGAGGTCGCTGAATCCAAATCTGCACTTGCTTTTTTCTATCAGCTCGAATTTTCGAGATACACCGTTATGTTCAAAATTAAGGCACTTCCGCTACATATTTTGGAATAACTTCAAAACGGTTCACCATTTTAAATTTTAAAAAAAAAAATCCGAAACTCCCAAACAATATTTTCTTTAAGCCGTGCTTACGTTGTTTTTCAATTTTCCAAGTAGTTTTAGAGATATCGATCAAGTTTTGAAAAAAAAAAATTAAATTTTTAACCAAAAAAATTTTTCCTTTAAAAACATCTAAAAAATAAAAATGGGACAAAAATTACAGTTTTTTCTAGAAACTGTTAGTTACATATATTTCAAATAAAATGAGCTTTATTTCATTACAATCGGTGCACAACTTTTGATTTTGTTCACGATTTACTGAATTGATATAAATCGCGATTTCCATACAAAAATAACATTTTCTAATGTGTTTGTATGTAATAAGTTAGGTTTTTATGATTCTAAGAGAATATTGTTTGGGAGTTTCGGATTTTTTTAATTTAGTATAGTGAACCGTTATTACAATATGTGTAGCGGAGTACCTTAATTTTGAACATATTGGTATATCTCGAAAATTCGAGCTGACAGAAAACAAACCAAGTGCAGATTTCTTAATCAACAGAACAATTGTTCCCCTGTGTAATTAGAACTTTATTTTAAATTGTAGTTTCATTATCTATTGCGCGAAGTCCGTGGTCGTGGGATTGCCTCCGCCTATAGCACCAGAAGAAAGAGACCGCCCGTGGCAGACCAGGTTAGTTTTGGCCCAACTAAGATCAGCCAAGTGGAGCCGACTCAATTCCTACCTACTAGTGATTGATAGCGTGTGTCCCATCTGTAACCAAGAGCCACATGACACTCGTCACCTTTTCGCTTGCCCAGCAAAACCTACCCGACTCACCACCAGATCATTCTGGACGCACCGTACCCTAGCGCAAGAGTTCTTAGATCTGGTACACTAGTTGAAGTACCAAAGCATAGAAATTTATGAAATTACATTAAAAACTGTTACAACATAACAACAATACTCTTACTAATACAAACATATTTTTTCTGCTATGACAACTTAAAAATTATTTGTATTTACCGATTTGAGTTTCCAGAATTTTTTCCTCAACCGCCTGCCGGCACTCCGACAAGTATTTACGCATATACACTAAATTCTGACGCAATTTCTTCAAGGAAGCCAATTTTTCAAGAAATACAAATAATTTCGGATTGGTCTCTTCCAGACGTATTAATGGTTTATCCAAAAATAATTGAATTTCTTGCAATGCCGAACGTGAAACTTTACGTGGAGCAAAATCCCAATTGTGAACGACACGTCCAGGTATTATACTTTGATCATTCCAATGGCACGATGGACAAAAATACAGACCTGTGTAATCACACAGACGCGGTTCTATCCAAGAGTTTTCTGTGGGAGATATCGTTAATTAAGATGAGAAACAAACTTATTTAATAATGTGCGTTATAAGAAATCTAAATACCAGATTTGGATATTCCAAAACATTGTATGTTGAGATTCAAAGCTTAAATAATAAAATGAAACATAAAAAAATGAAACAAAATGATTATTATATAGATCCTCACGCACCGGTTTCAACGAAGATATTAACAAAAACAATATACTCGAAACAAAAACAAAAAGACGGTGAATCTTTAGAAATATAAATTTTCAAAACTTGTTTTTTCATGAACAGTGAATTGGTATGCAAAATACACTAAGAAAAAGAAACAGACTTCACATTAATTTGTTGACTTTGGTATTGATTCCGAGACAAAGAAAACAGGAAAAATTTGAGGATACATTTACGATCCAATTAACTTTTAAATTTTGGTTTTGCGTATTTGGTACGTTTCGATTTTTCAATTTCAATTTATTGAGACAATACAATAAGCCAAACGAGGGCAATAATAGTGTACTGCCATTTTAGTAAATCTTAATTCTATACATCACTAGAAAAATACTAAATTCAGATATATACATATTAATTCCATTGATATTATTATTAATATGGCCAATTATGGCTAAAGTTTTGCATAAGTGATTTATTTGTAGCCACAAACAACATTTTTTTTTTAAATTAATCAACTGTATATCATTACTGAGTCTACTCTTTAAAGCCATAGAAAAGTCTTCTGAAAACAGAATTTTATACTATGATCCTGCTTTTTCAGCAGAAATTTTGTTGTTTTCGAACTTTCTGTTGTGTCTATCAGCAAATTTCTGTGGGAGAATGTCCTTTGTTTGTCGATAACGACATTTTGTTATGTATTTCTTTATAGAAAAAATATAAACAATCTACTAAGATAGTCTAATGAACAACTATGGGAATAGAATTTTATAGTCCAAGAATCTGATCAAGTTTCAACTTCAATCTAGGATAGTCATCTTTTCTCAAAGAGAGATGTCCTTCGAGGTCTCAATTCGTCGAGATTTAGATAGCTTTTCTAAATTATTATTTTTTTTAATTTTTTAGATTTTGTATAGTTTTTTCGACTTGGAAGATACGTAACTTTATCAATACAAAATAGCAATTTTCTACGGAAGATCTCCTCCGAAGTCTGAGTTCTTGAGATTTCGGGAATAGATTATTTGTTGTTTTTTAAATTCCTAGAATTTTTGAAAATCGCTCTAAAATAGTGTATATAGTTTTTTTTAACAACATAGTTGCAAAAATAAATTATATAGTTTGAACCAAACGTACCTGGAGATTTGCGGTAGCTTTGAATTCATTGTGATCATATCCAATGAATAAACTCACTTCATTCACATATACTATTGAAATCAAATCTGAATTATGGAAGCTATCTGTGTTTACACAAGTGCATAATTTTGAAAACTTAAACGATTTTACTTTTTTGTTTTGATAACGGAAGTTATATTGTTTTCACATATCTATTTAAAAACGATGCCAAATAACGTATAATAGACTTACTAAAATTAAGTAATGCTCCACATTCCATGCATTTATAACGCTGCGCAGCCAATCCAATTTCTGGGCATATTTCTAAAATAGGATATTGTCTCTCGGAAGCTATAACATGGGCACATACTCTTGCAACTTTATCCACACACTTTTGATGAACCATATAATGACAATCCGTGCATATATAAGAAGCCTGAACAACGCTCCATATTATTCGAGTACAATGGTCGCAATATTGACGGTGCTTGGGTAAATGTAAAACTTTGCCCACGCCCGTTTGGCCCGCAATAAAGTGATGGCCTACAACTGTTTTCCCTGATGGAGCGACCTCTAATCTATCTCTTTCGGCCTCCTGCATTTCCTCCAAGGAGTATCTTAAATCAACTAAATGGCGCACTAGCCATCTACGCTCTTCACTGTTTTCGTCTGAAATTAAAACCAAATCTTTGCAATGGTTTATGGCTTCCTGTAGATCCTGTATACTCGCATCAGAATTAAATATCAATCTCCATTGTTCCTTAACCAACGATGCTGGTATAGGTAGAGATTTTTCGCTTATTAATATTGCTTCAGTTGGTGAATCAGTTTCATTGAAACTATGTAATGATTCCGTAGTAGTAGTAGAGGACCCCAAATCTTCATCGGCAGTAGACAAAGAATCACTTTGACCTTGAGAACTTCTTCCACCAACATAGTTAGCCAAATTTTGAACGGCCCCCGGTATGCTGGCAATGCTATCTCTTAATGTATTCATTTCAAAACTCTTTTTTTTAATATTTTAAAACCATTAGCTTATTGCAATTATATTAAGAGTGGGTGAATAAAATACGAAATAAAGTAAACGAAAAATGTAAACAAGTGATCAGCTGATCAGCTGCCACAACGAGTGACGGCGAATTAGTAAATTGAACGTATCACATTTCGTAATAACATCCGTAATGTGGCTTTAACAAGACTATCAGTTATTCCGGACGACAGTGCTTTCGTGTCCGAACATATCCCCATAATAATTGTGCACACTATAAGTTAAGTCCGGAAGGCATAATCGATACTGCTGGCATGTTTATGGGACTCGATAACACATTTAACGGCGATTATTTAGTCATCGCCGACAAGTCGTTATCGAGTCCAGACACCACTGTAAGATTCTTTACACAACACGACATTTCCGTCCGGAATAACCTGGATAATCTTGTTGAAAGCGCGATAACTGTATGTTTAAACCCCAAGCGATACACGGCCGTACGAAATTTACATAAGGTCAACATGAAAGTCAACTTAAAGGTGAAGTAATAAGTTTGAGTTTAGCAGCTAAAATCGCTAAAGTGAAAAATAAATCAGTAAAAAACTAGTTAAAGATATAACTAGTAGTAGTCAAAGGAATAATGTGTTAAAAATAGAATAGCATACCAATAAACACAAGCATTGGAGAAATGCTTATATTCAATACGCTTTCAAACATTTTTTCAAAGAATTAGATTAGAATTTAATTTGCAGAAATTGTTGAGAAAATCGCGTTCTGACAAAAACAGACATACCCCTCAACAGTAAGAGATTTCAACACTTTAGCAAAACAATTTCTCAACGTATTAGTCAACAACTTTTCAAACTAAATTTCATTTTAATGCTTCAAACGCATATTGGATAAATTTGTAATGAAAGCAAGCAATTTGCAAGGCCATTTGAATTAATGTTGAAGATGGGATTCACTATCAAATTGATATGGCGTTACCTATGAAAAATGCTCATCCTTGTGTTTGTTGGGATGTTAAAGTTCGCGTTCCTTGCATACGTTTTGACCGATAAACTGTGAACTGGTCTATACACACCATGGACTGAGTCCTTGTACAGGATCTATTTCCCGTGGAGTCGACGTACAGGAGCCGAACGGAAATGGCGAAAAATATGAAACCAGGTCATTAGAATTTATGGATCATGTTCCGCACTGATTTGGCGTGAAACATATGGAAGTTTACAAAAAAATATTTAAATCATTCGTTGAGAATATTATATGATTATTTAACAACCTACACAGTTCATATGCGTACATGAAGGAAGAGCGGACTACATATTTATTTACTTTAAAATAATCCAGTAACACAAATGCAAATTTAATTCGTGTCTTACAACCTGCCTTTTTAATTCGAAGAGACATTGCCATAAATTAAATCAAACCCAAAAAAAAATGCAATAAGAACGCCAAATATCGAGCTTTTCAATAAATCGCAAAGGCATACTTTTGCAACTTTTTAAAAAGTTGACTTAGGAAAAAGTCGGAAAGTCGACCATTCCAATTTTGGAAAAAGTTAAAGAAAATTTGAAGACTACTTTTAACATATAAATTCATTCGATAATCTGCCATTAAATTGTTTTACATATGGGCAAGCCTTTCAAATTGAAATAATCAAGATTACGATTAGTCGGCTTTTCCAAATTTTGAAAATCGAATTTTTGATTTCCTATTACAATCCTATTTTTAAGTAAATTTCGACATCGATCTGGATTCAGTGCAGTTGATCAGGGTCGTTTCTCACCAATGATGATATTAATATTTTATTAACTGAAATATAAATAGTGAATTATCCCACTTCCCCTTTTTGTGAATGAAAATGTCGATATGATTCCGCAAACCAATTTGCTTAAATGTTTTCTCGTCACTTTAGAAAAGTGTCAATATTTTCGACTTGTTCCAAAGGCCATAAACGCCAATCATTTTATTGTTCTCATTTGTTAATTGTGGGGAAAAGTCTTTTTTGTTAACGACTGACGTTCTTTAGGAAAATTTTGTGTTGATTATAAGATTAAATAGAAAATGAATTACATATTAATATTTTTTTATTTGCGATTCAAATTCATCTGAACTTCATAATTTTTCTCTTACAGAAGTCACCATAACGATGTGAAACTTTTGTGTCAGCAATGTGAATCATATCATCATCAATATAGAAGTCCAACTATTAACAAAAAGAATGTATTATTAAAAGATCAAAACTAAAGGTGGGTATTAAGTTCGAATTTAGCCGCTAAAAACGTCATTTTTTCACGATTACTTTTCTTTAATAATCCATTTTAAGGAATCAATTTATAATAAAATTTGCAACAAATATGCATAATTTCATGAATTTTTCTTACTGATTTAGTTTTCACTTTAGCGATTTTAGCGGCTAAACTTGATCTTAATACTCACCTTAACGTAAAAAAACATACCTCTGAGCCTGATTTGAAAGTCCCTTCCAAACCATTTGGACGCCTTTGGAAACCAAACCAAATTTCGGCATTTTATGTTTGAGCACAATAAGCGGATCAACAACTTGGATACATCGTCTTCACTAGCATTGGGATCGATGAATGATGCAAGTTTCGCCAAAGGAAGTGTAGTATATAATTTCAAATACGATCGGGTTGTGGGTAGGTCTGCTTGTTGTTTAACTTCATCCATGAAAACCATTAATTGATGTTCCATGGGATCTTTAACATAGTCTTCCACGGGTGCATCAGCAGCTGGAGGACATGGGCTAACAAAACGTGGACAAGCGAAAAGGAAGAAGGATTTAAAACATCCAATCCCCACACTGCATCTTGAAACAATGGCGTCAAAATGAATAGTTCTTCTCAGCGCAAATACTTTGCTGAATGGATTCATCGATGCATTGGGGATGCAAAACCAAACATATAGCTAACAAATGATACATTTGTTCAGCCTGCTTATTGATTTGGTCATTTTGATATGAGCGTGTACTGTACAATTGTTTCGTTCGTTGGATGTACAACAAAATATCAGAGAAGGTTCGAATGGCGGTTCCGCGTAACGACGCATCATCATGTAAGCAAATCCAACATAGTATGAAGTAGAAATTTGACATGCAGGAATATGGGAATATTGAGACTTCTTATGGATTTCAATTGGTTCCAAGACCTTTATGGCTTGATAATAATCACCCAATAATGAGTGGACACGCAATAATCCAACCACGAGAAATAACCCAACATTTTGTAGAAAGATAACTCTCCAAACTCGCCGCCACAGCTTGAGGATCATTTCCTTGAGAGATGGCTTCTAATTGTTTTTTAATATTAGAAATATCGACCAAGGAATGCAAAACATTGAGAATACATAAAATACTCCAGACATTGCTGTGATTGACACACAACTCATGGATTTCATCCTGAGTTTTATCGGTTAAACGGGCTCTATAAAAAAAATACGTAAATTTAAATGGTAAATTTAATTGTATGTATCTTCGAATCAAATTTCATATCTTTTTTTATTTATTCACCTATTTATCTTACCTGTATGAGCATAAGTTTTTGGAAACCTGATATACAAATTCATACAAACCAATTCCATAAACCAAATATCGGGTAATTCCAATAATAACCGGGCTTTGGAAGATATGATAAATTGAAAGAAAAAATCGGGCAAATAGTTGATAGAAGGAGTTGATACGTTGCTCCAATTTGGGGACCAACCAGGAATGCGAGCATGGATATGACTGATAGTACAACTCTTTGTACAAAATTAAGAACAGATCATCATTGTCTACAACTTGCGGCAACTACTTTCTCATCGGCCAAGACAGATTTATCAAAATGGTGGTCACTAATTTGAGGGAAGGTGTTCTCAATACATGTTTCTGATATCAATAGACTACCAGTCTTTGATGGCTTGTACAAAAATTGGAGAAGAAATATTTCAAGCATTTTCCGGCAATTCGATAAGTAGTTACGTTCGTACTCTAAACCCAATTGTGGATCACACGGTATGGGGCATATTCATCAATAATACTCCTAAGGTGGAAGATAAAAATGCAAACATTAATACACCTGATCGCAAAAGGATTGATTTGAAGAATGAGGTTTATGTTTTTTTGGCAAACATATCCCAAATTCTTCAATATTTTGTTGTCTTCTTGGTGTGATAGTTATAAAATTTGAATTTCCACTTGTTCTTACCACATTTCCATAGTCGTCTCAACCATAACATTTTGCAAAAAATTTATACCTTTTTTACTTCAAATTAATAAAATGTCACAAAAAAATGACAGTAAACCACGCCAAACAAAATGATTTCTCGTTGAAAATCACAAAAGAAAGCAACAAAGCAAAAGTACCACTGACATATAAAAGTGTCAGAGATCATGCAACTACTCGTTTCTACGAGCACATAAACCCAATAAACAACAGGATGAGCGTTTTTTCAAAATTCAACAAACTTTTCAGTTGAGGGTAAATGTAATTTAGCCCTCAACGTAAATTCCAATCTTGATTTGAAACATCTTATCTTTCACACATCTTCAATTGAGTTTGCGAATTAACTTTCATGTTTGCCAAATGTTGCCGAAATCTTTGAAAAGGTGTTGGAGATAATATGAGAAAAACTCTTGACAAAACACTTACCGAAAAAAAAAAAAAAAGCAAAAAAAAAAAAAAAAAAAGAAAAAAAAAAACTAAACTAAAACAATATCTTCTTTGAGCAAGCGAAGTTCGTGTCAATTGAAGAATAAAAAAATGGAAAATTTTAGACAAATAACTGAATCTACTCTAAATAGTTTATAATAATAGGTAAGTGACAATAAAAAATGAAATAAAATTTTAAGGAAGTCACTGAATGCATATCTCTTTGCCGAAAAATAAAATTATGGATTCTACGTTCTTGAAAACATTAAAAAGCTGACCGATGAAAAAATGTTGACAATTAACTGGAACTGCTTCAAATAGTTTATAACAACTGGTAAGTCAATATGAAAAGTTAAATCGACATTTTAGAGAAGTCACTAAATTTAAATTTTTTTGCAGAAAACTAAACTCTTTGGATGGTACATTCTTGCAAACATTAAGAAGCTGGCGAAATGAAAAATGAGTGGCTTTATTCGACAGAAAAAGTACCATAAAACATTTTCAAAAGAGCAACCAATTAAAAATTGTTAAAGCTTGAATATTATTCATATCATTACATCCTATGTATCGAGTTTAAAATGGATATTATGTGAATTCCTTCTGGCTGGAAATTGTATTCTAACACGCGGTCCAAGCCGTTCCAAATTTCAAATTGTCCGCATATTAATTAATTTTAATCTAGTTTTATGACACCAACAGGAAGAAAATCGAATTATCTATGCAGAAGTGTTCACAAATAATTGTTTAAGATATTTTAAAATTTTGTTGTTTGTTCTTAATTTGTTGATATGTTTAATAAGATATTTATTTTTGCAAATTAGTTATTGTAGTGTATTATTATATATTTTATTTTGAGAAAATGAGAGTTAATATATACAAAATTCAATAGATTTTGCTTGACTTCAAATTAGAAGTAGGGGATATCATTTATACAAATTTTAGTTGAAAAGTATTGTTACGAATTTGATAATTATAGACATAAGTTTATTTAAATTAGTTTCCGTTAATTTAAAATTTCAAATTGTAACGATAAAATTTCTCTATCACTTGTTGGAATCATCTATTCATTTTCTAGTATTTTCCTGAATTTCTTTTATGTTCTTTTGTTTGCTTACCGAAATGTTAGTTCTTACTCTCTTTGCTTTGCTTTGTTATTCTGCATTCTCATTTCATTTCATCTCATTGTCTATTGTCATTGTTGTTGTAGTAATGCGAGCATATACTATGTGAGTGTGTAGTGTTTGCATGCCACCAGACGAAGTAACTTAATGGTACGTAGATCCTTCTAGCATGTCTAAATAAAGAATGTTCTTGGGGTTGCCAGAATATTGTAGTGCTACCAGATAATGTTCTCGTATTGCCACACCGTATATAGTAAAAGCGGCTCGCATGCTGCTATGAGTCAGTCTTAAATAAAGCGTCAAACGAATAACTTCAGTGTGAGTCCAATAGTAAAATAGAAGTTGTAGATTGTCGTTATTTCAAAAGAACTGGTGTTTTTAATTATCAGGGGTAATTAAAAACGCCTAAAATATAAAACGTAACAGTATTGTTAATTTTTAAATTGACTCGCATCGAAAATTCTTTGATAACACTTGAGAAATTATTGCTAATGAGTTGAATTTCACTGTTGAGGTAATGTCTGTTTTTTGTATAAGAACGCGATTTTCTCAACTTGAACAATATTACATAATCCTTTTGGAAAATTTTTTGAAAAATTGTTTGAAATTTAGCATTTTTCAAACGTGTTGTGTTTATTGGGCAACATGGGTTTTTGCCGTGCATTTCAGGGGTAAGTGGTTTGTCAAAGTTTTCTCAATATTATCCTCAAAACACTTTTTTCAAAGATTTCGTCGAACATTTGGCAAATTGAAAGTAATTCGCAAATAATTTCAAGATGTGTTAAAGATGAGCTGTTTCAAAACAAGTTGAATTTATGTTGAAAATTACATTTACCCTCAAACTGAAAAGTTGTTGAATTTGAAAAACGCTCATCCTGTGTTTATTGGGCTCAAACTTAAAAACTGTGTTATTGGCTCCGCAAGAGGTGCATACTTTAAGAGCTTTAGAAACTGGCTTTAAGAAAGAGTACCATGTTCCGGGGTTTTTCACCAAAATACTAAAATTAAAAGTGGCAAAAGTATATACAAGACGACTATATTTTTATCATAATAATTGTAAAATTATGGGTGGAAAGGATGCCAAAGCACTGATTGCGAAACATTGCACGAATAAACTTATTAAACGCTGGAAGTGAAACTATAAATAATCGTAAAACGTTTTCTATGTGTTTCTTTTATGGGAAAGACATAGGCTTTATGGCATCTACGTGGCTAACTATTGAAAGTTGAGAAACCCTGTTATCGACTCTATCCATAAACAATTCAAAGCATGATACATATTAATCTCCTTTCTGTGAAGGTTAAGGCTCCTGGCAAATAAAAAAATATATAAAAACGATGGGGCGATGATGCTGAAAAAACTTCTCCTTCCACGCCACAACTGCCCAGCTGAAAGGATATAACAAAATGGATATTAAACTACTAATTTTTTATAAAACCTGTTTTTAATGAGATCTTTATTATGTAGTTTTATATATCTTGAGTTGGCATACTACTAAACGCGACTGGAAAATGTTCCCATAAAAAAAAACGTATCTTGGAGCAGTTAGATCCTTACAAAGACTGTCAGTTGATACAAATCATTACACAAATACTTAAAAACTGGATCCCTCAGAGCAAATAGTAAGAA
>PGFW01045360.1:63886-84746 GCA_003123925.1 Haematobia irritans | reverse complement strand
AGAGCCAAAAGGAGGTTAATTTCATGACCACCCCCCAAAAATCAAAAAGTTTTAATGAAAATCTAAAAACAATCTAACTTTTATATTGAAAAATTTAATATTGGGCCATATCTCCTTAAATATGCGTCCTAAGAGCCAAAAGGATGGTTAATTCTGACACCCCCCGCAAAATTCCAAAATTTGATGAAAATCTAAAAATACTTAAATTTTTTTATAGGAAATACTTAATTGGCCATATCTCCTTAAATATTGCGTCTTAGAGCCGAAAAAGGAGGTTAATTCGTGATACCCCGCCCAGAAATCAAAATTTTGATGAAACATCTAAAAAAATTTCAAATTTTTTATATGAAAAACTTTAAAATTGGCCACTACCGTTAAATTATGCGCCCTAGAGCCCAAAAGGAGGTTAATTCAATGATCCACCCCCATAAAATCAAAATTTTGATGAAAATCCAAAAAAAATTCAAATTTTTATTAATGAAAAAACTTTAATAATTGGCCATTATCTCCTTAAATATGCTCCGTAGAGCCAAAGGAGGTTTACATCGTGACACCCCCAAAATCAATAAGTTTTGATTGGAAAAACCCCAAAAAATCAAATTTTTTATACGAAAAATTCAATGGGCCATATCTCCTTTAAATATGCTGTCTAGAGCCAAAAGGACCATAATTCATGACCACCACCAAAAATCAAAATTTGATGAAAATCCCTCAAAAACATCAACTTTGTTTTTATAGGAAAAACTTGCTTAAATTGGCCAGTATCTTCCTAAATTATGCGTCTGAGGCCGTAAGGCCTTAATTCATGACCACCCCTCTAAAAATTGCCCAAATTTTGATGAAATCCGTTCAAAAAAAATCATAATTTTTTATATGAAAACTTAGAATTGGCCATATCTTCCTTAGAATATGCTCCTAGAGCCAAAAGGAGAGTCGATTTCTGGACCACCCCTCAAAAAATCGTAAATTTTGAATGAAAAACCTCAAAAAATCATTTTTTTTATAGGAAAAAACTTAATTGGCCATTATCTCCTTAAATATGCGTCCTAGAGCCGAAAAAAAAAAAGGGGGGGGGGGGGAAACGCTTAAAAAAAAGTTTCCCATTGGGACCACCCCTCAAAAATCCAAAAATTTGTGGATTGAAAATCCTCAAAAAAATAAAATTTCTTTATACGCGAAAAATTTAGATTGGCCATATCTCCTTAAATATGCGTCCTTGGAGACGCCAAAAGGACCTTATTTCATGACCACCCCCCAAAAATCAAAATTTGATTAAAATCTAAAAAATCAAATTTTTATATGAAAAAACTTAAATGGGCCATATCTCGCTGTAAATATGCGATCCTTACGAGCCAAAAGGAGTCTTTCTGTGAACCGCCCCTCGAAAAATCAAAATCTCTTGATGAAAATCCTGAAAAAAAATCAAATTTTTAATGAAAAGATCTTACTGTTGACCATAACTCCTTAAATATGGCGTCCTAGAGCCAAAGGAACCTTAATTCGGTGACCACCCCCAAAAAAATCAAAATTACCGATGAAAAATCTGAAAAAAGCGAGTAATTTTTTATATGAAAAAATTAAGATTGGCCATAATCTCTTTAAGCATATGCGTCCTAGAGCCAAAAGGAGGTCAATTCGTGACACCCTCAAAAATCAAAAGTTCTGATGAAATCCTTGAAAAAAAATCAAACTTCTTTAGTATGAAAAACTTTAATTCTGGCCATATCTCCTTAAATATGCGTCCTAGAACCTAGCCCAAAAGGAGTTAATTCTATGACCACTCCCCAAAAATCAAAATTTTGATGAAATCCTAAAAAAACAAATAAATTTTTTTATATGAAAAACTTAAATTGACCATATCTCTAAATATGCGTGCCTTAGAGCCGACAAAAGAATCTTATTCATGATCACCCCAAAAATTCAAAAATTTTGATGGAAAATCCTTTAAAAAAGAGATAAGTTTCGCCATTTTTTTATATGAAAAAACTTAAATTGGCCATATCTCCTTAAATATGGCGTCCTAGGGAGCAAAACGGAGGTTATCTTCGTGACACCCCCAAAATCAAAATTTTGATGAAAAAAACCTCAAAAAAATCGAAAATTTTTATATTGAAAAACTAAATTTGGCCATATTCGTTCAAATATGCGGTCCTAGAGCCAAAGCGACCTTTAATTCATAGACCGACCCCCCCAAAAATCAAAATTTTGATGCAAATCCTAAAAAAAATTCAATGATTTCTTATATCACAACGTAAATTGTGCCATATCTCCTTAAATTTATGCGTCCTAGAGCCAAAAGGAGGTTAATTCGATGACCACCCCCAAAAAATGCAAAATTTTGATGAAATCCTCAAAATAATAAAATTTTTTATCTCATCGATAAAAACTTAAATTAGGCCATATCTCCTTAATTATCGACCTAGAGGCCAAAGGAGGTTAATTCGTACACCCGCGCCCAATATCAACATTGTGATGACAACAAACCTGCAAAAAATGAAGAGTGTTTATATGAAAAACTTAAATGGCCAAATTTTTTATACTGAAAAACTTCAAAGTGCGCCATATCTCCTTAAGATATGCGTCCTATAGAGCCAGAAAGAGGTTTAATTCGTGACCACCCCCCAAAAATCAAATTTTTAATAAGAAAAACTTAAATGTAACAGTACTCTTTGAATCATGCGTCCTAGAGGCCAAAAAGGAGCTTAATTCGTGACCACCCCCTCAAAAATCAAAATTTTGATGAAATCCTAAGAAAAAATCAAATTGTTTTATATGGACGAACTTTAAAGTTAGGCCATATCTCCTGTAAATATGCGCTCCACGAGCAAAGGAGTTAATTTCATGACCACCCCCCAAAAAATCAAACTTTGCATGAAAAAACCTCAAAAAAATAAATTTTTTTATAGGAAAAAAACTTAAGTGCCATATTCCTTAAATAATGCGTCCTCAGAGGCCAAAAGGACGTTATTCGTGACCTCTGTCCCCAAAAATATCAAATTTTAAATGAAAATCGCTAAAAAAATCAAATTTTTATATATTGAAAAAACTTACAATCTGCCATAGTGCTCCTTAAATTATGAGCGTCCTAGAGCAAAAAGGACCTTAATTCATGACCACCCCCAAAAAATTAAAATTTGATTGGAAAATTCCGTAAAAAAAATCTATTTGTTAAGAAAAACTTATTATTTGCGCCATAACTCCTTAGAATAACGCGTCTAGAGCCAATGAAGAACCTCTAATTCATGACCACGCCCTCAAAAAAAATCAACAATTTCGATGAAAATCCTGAAAAAAAGTCAAAATTTTTATATGAAAAACTTATTTGGCCATATCTCTTAAATTATGGCGTCCCCACGAGGCCAAAAGGACCTAATTCATGACCACCCCAAGAATTAAGAATTTTGATGGAAAATTTCCTAAAAAAACAAATCTTTTAAAGAAAAACTTCATTTGCCATAAAACAACCCCCACCAAAAATCCAAAATTTTTGATGAAAATCCTAAAAAAAATCAAATTTTTATATGAAAAAACTAAAGGTCCATATCTCCTTAAATATGCGTCGCGTAGAGCGCGACGCGAGGAACCTTTAATTCGGTGGACCGACCCTTCAAAAAATCAAAATTTTCCGATGCAAATCCTGAAAAAAAAGTCAAATTTGTATAATGAAAAACTTAAATTGGCCATATCTCCAAAATATGCCGTGCCTAGAGCCAAAAGGACCTTAATTCGTGACCACACAAAAAATCAAAATTCGATGAAAATCGTGAAATAATTCAAATTTTTAAGAAAAATTATTTTGCCATGAACTCCTTATACATAGCGTCTAGAGCCAAAGAGACCTTTAAATGTCATGACCACTCCTCCAAAAAATCAAAATTTCGATGAAAAATCTGAAAAATCAAATTTTGTGTATGAACAAATTATTTTGACCAGTAAATCCTAAATATGCGTCCTAGAGGCCAAAGTACCTTAATTCGGTGACCACCCCCAAAAAAATAAAAATTTCGCATGAAAATCCTGAAAAAATTCAAATTTTTTAAGAAAAACTTATATCAAAATTTCGATGAAAATCCTGAAAAAATTCAAATTTTTTATGAAAAACTTATTTTGGCCATAACTCCTTAAATATGCGTCCTAGAGCCAAAAGGACCTTAATTCGTGACCACCCCAAAAAATCAAATTTCGATGAAAATCCTTGAAAAAATTCAAATTTTTATATGAAAAACTTGTATTTTGGCAAGTGATAACTTCTTGAAAATATGCGTCCTAGAGCCAAAAGACCTTAATTCGTGACCACCCCTATAAAAAAATCAAAATTTCGGATGAAAATCCTGAAAAACTTCAAATTTTTATTATGAAAAACTTATTCTTGGCATATACTACTTAAATAGCGTCCTAGAGCACAAAAGGACCTTAGATTCATGACCATCCCCAAAAAATCAAAAATTCGATGAAAACTCCTGAAGAAATAAAATTTTTATGAAAAACTTAATTTGGGGCATATCTCCTTGAAATCATGCGTCCTAGAGCGCAAAAGTGTCCTTAATTCATGAACCACCTCAAAGAAATTAAAATTTCGATGAAAATTCCTGAAAAAAAATTCAAATTTTTATATTGAAAAACTGTATTTTGATCATAACTCCAAATATGCGTCTAGAGCCAAAAGGACCTCTAATTCGTGTGACACCCCCAAAAAATTGACAAAATTTCGATGAAAATGCGCTGAAAAATTAAAAGTTTTTTTTATGTGAAAAACCTATTTTTCGGCCATAACTCCTTAAATATGCGTTCTAGAGGGCCAAAAAAGACCTTAATTCATGGACCACCCCACAAAAATCAAAATTTCGATCAAAATCCTGAGAGTAGAGAATTCAAATTTTTTATATAAATTTCGATGAAAATCCTGAAAAAACTCCATCTTTTTAAGGAAAAATTATTTTGGCCATAAACTCCTTAAGATATGCGTCCTAGAACCAAAAGGGACCTTAATTCGTGACCACCCAAACAAACATCAAAAAATTTCGATGATAATCTGAAAGAATTCAAATTTTTATTATGAAAAACTTATTTTGCCATAACTCCTTAAATATGCGCGTCCTAGAACGCAAATAGGACCGTTAATTTTCGTCGACCACCCTCAAAAAATCGAAAATATTCGTGAAAATCGCTGAAAAAAAAATCATATTTATTATGAAAAAATTATTTAGCCATAACTCCTTAAATATGCTCCTAGAGCAAAAAGGACCTAACTGACCACCCTCAAAAAAATCAAAATATCGGTGAAAATCCAAAAAAAATGCATATTTTTTATGTGAAAATTATTTTTGCCATAACTCCTTAAATATAGCGTCCTGAAGCAAAACCGGACCTTAATTTTTTCGCCTGACCACCAAAAAAATCAACATAATCTTCGATAAAATCCTAAAACGACCAATTCAAATTTTTATATGAAAAAATTATTTGGCCATAACTCTTTAAATATGCCAAAGGACCTTTAATTTCTTGACCACCCCAAAAAATGAAAATTTCGATAAAATTTTTGGCCCATAAACTCGCTTAAGATAGCTCCTAGAGGCCAAAAGGACCTTTAATTCCATGACCACCCACAAAAAATCAAAATTTCGATAAAATCTTGACAAAAATTCAAATCGTGATGTGCTTTTAGGGAAAAACTTATTTTGTCCAACACTCTCCTGTAAATATGCGTCCTAAAGCCAAAAGTGAACCTTAATTCGTGACCACGCCGCCAAAAAATAAAAATTCGATGAAAATTCTGAAAAAAGATTCAAAATTTTTTGGGGTGGTCATGAAGTTAAGGTCTTTTGGCTCTAGACGCATATTTAAGGAAGGTTATCGGCCAATATAAAGTTCTTCATATAAAAATCTTGAATCTTTTTCAGGATTCTCATCGAAAAGTTTGATTTTTTGTGGTGGTCATGCATTAAGGTCCTTTTGGCTCTAGGACGCATATGTTTTAAGGAGTTATGGCCAAAATAAAACTTTTTCATTAAAAAAAATGTGAAAAAATTTTTCCAGATTTTCATCGAAATTTTTTGTTTTTGGGGGGTGGTCATGAGATTAAGGTCCTTTTCGGCTCTAGACGGCATATTTAAGGAGTTAGGGCCAAAACCAAGATTTTTCAGTATAAAAATTTGATTTTTTCCAAGATTTGTCATCGTAAAGTTTTGATTTTTTTGGCTCAGGGGTGGTCAGGAATTAAGGATCCTTTTGGCTCTAAGGACACATATTTGAAGGAGTTATGGCCAAAATATGTTTTTCATAAAAAAATTTGAATTTTTCAGGATTGTCATTCGAAATTTTGATTTTTTGGGTGCCGTCGGTCATGAAGTTTAAGGTCCTTTTTGGCTCCTAGGACGTATATTAAGAAGTGTATGGCCCAAAATACAATTTTTGCAAGATTTTCATCGAAAGTGTAGATTTTTTGGTGGTGGGTCGCATTGAATTAAGGTCCTTTTACGCTCTTAGGACGATATTTAAGAGTTATGGCCAAAATAAGTTTTTTCATAAAAAAATTTTAATTTTTCAGGATTTTCATCGAAATTTTGATTTTTTGGCGGGGTGGTCATGAATTCAAGTCCTTTTGGCTCTAGGACGCAATTTACAGGACGTTGTGGCAAAACAAGTGTTTCATTATAAAAATCTTTGAATTTTTTCCAGGATTTCGATTGGAATTTGATTTTTTTGCGCGGTGGTCATGAATTAAGGTTCGTATGTGGCTCTAGGCAGGATATTTAAGCGAGGTTATTGGCCAAAATAAGTTTTTCATTTAAAAAAATTGAGTTTTTCAGTATTTTCACTCGAAATTTTAATTTTGTGTGGCGCTGGTCATGAAATTAAGCGTCCTTTTGGGCTTCTAGAGCGCATATTAGGAGTGTTATGCAACAATAAGTTTTTTCATATTAAAAATTTTGACTTTTTTCAGCGATTTCATCGAAATTTTGATTTTATGGGGTCTTTGTGGTGGTCGATGTGTCAACATTAACGGTCCTTTTGGCCCTCTAGACGCATATTTAAGGAGTTATGGGCCAAAATCAAGTTTTTCATGAAAATTTATTTTTTTCAGAATCTTTCAGTCGAAAGTTTCATTTTTGGAGGGTGGTCACTTAATTAGGTCCTTTTGCTCGTAGGGACAATTTAAGGGGTTATGGCCAAAAATAAGTTTTTCATATTAAAATTTGAATTTTTCAGATTTTCATCGAAATGTTTTATTTTTGTGGTCTCGTGGAAGTAAGGTCCTTTGCTTCAGAACGCACTTTTAATGTTATGGCTAAATTAAAGTTTTTCATAAAAAAATGTGTATTTTTTCAGGATTTTTCATCGAAATTTGTTATTTTTTAGGGGGGTTGAACATTGAGTTAAGGTCCTTTTGCGCTCTTAGGACGCATATTTTAAGGATTATGGCAAAAATCAAGTTTTTCATATAAAAATTTGAATTTTCTTCAGAATTTTTCATCGAAATTTTATTTTTGGAGGGTGTGTCTGAATTAAGGTTCCTTTTGGTTCTAGACGCTTATTTAAGGAGTTATGGCAAAAATAAGTTTTTTCATATAAAAAAATTTAATTTTTTCAGGTTTGCATTCGAAATTTTGATTTTTTGGTGTGGTCGATTGAAAGTTAAGTGTCTTTTGCCTCGTAGGACGCATATTTTAAGGGTTATGGCCAAAATAAGTATTTTCATATAAAAATCTTGAATTTTTTTTCAGGATTTTCATCGAAAATTTATTTTTTGGGGGTAGTCACGAATTAAGGTCGCTTTTGGCTTAGGACGCATATTTAGTTGTTATGGCCAAAATAGTTTTCTTAAAAAAATTTTTTCATTTTTCTCAGGATTTCCATCGAAATTCTTATTTGTTGGGTCGTCATGAACTAAGTGTCCTTTTGTCTCTTAAGACGCAATTTAAGGAGATATTGGCCAAGATCTAAGTTTTTCATAAAAAAATTTGATTTTTTCAGGATCTTTCATCGAAATTTTGATTTTTTGGGCGGTGCATGAATTACAGTCCTTTTGGCTCTAGAGTATTATTTAAAGGAGTTTGCGTGCGCAAAATATGTTTTTTTTCATATAAAAATTTGATTTTTTTCATGATTTCATCAAAACTTCTGATTTTTGTTAGGTTGTGCGTTCCGAACGAATTTAAGTCCATTTTGGCCTAGGTACGCATATTGTTAAGGGCTTACTGGCCGAAAAACAAGTTTTCATATAAAGTATTTGAATTTTTCAGGATTTCATCGAAATTTTGATTTTTTGCGGGTGGTTCATAGAATTAAGGTCCTTTTGGCCTCGTAGGACGCATATTTTAAGGGTTATGGCCGCAACAATAAGTTTCTTTCATATAAAAATTTGAATTTTTTTAGGATTTTTCATCGAAATTTGATTTTTTTGTGGTGTGTGGTCCGATGAATTAAGTCTCTTTTGGCTCTAGGACGCATATTTAAGCGCAATTATAGGCAAATTTTAAGTTTTTTTCATATAAACATTTTAATTCGAGGATTTTCAAGGCGACATTTTAGGGGTGGTCATAACATTAAGCGCTCCTTTGGTGGCTCTAGGACGCACATTTTAGGGAGTTACTGGCCAAATAACACTTTGCTTCATATTATAAAAATGGTGAATTTTCAGGATTTTCCATCGAAATTTTTGATATTTCCAGAGGGTTGCCATGATTCAACCGCTTTTGGCTCGTAGGACGCATAGTTAACAAGGTTATGGCGCAAAATAAGTTTTACATATAAAAAATTTGAGTTTTTCAGGATTCATTCGAAATTTTGACTTTTTTCGCAGTTCACGTGCGCGTGGTAATGAATTAAGGTCCTATTTTGGCTCTCTAGGACGCATATTTAAGAGTTTATGGCCAACAATAAGTTTTTTCATAAAAAATTAGAATATTTTCAGGATTTTCATCGAATAATTTTGATTTTTTGGGAGGTTGGTCATGAATTAAGGTTCCTTGTGGCTTAGAGACGCCACTATTTAAGGAGTTTATGGCGCAAATAAATTTTTCATAAAAAAATTAGAATTTTCACGGATTTTTCATCGGAAATTTTGGGACATTGGGTTTTTGGGCTGATAACTCCGCTCTGTCCGCCGGAGTTCGGGGTGGTCACGATTAACCGGTCCTTCTTGGCGTCATAGGACGCATATTTAAGGACGTTATGGTCCAAAACTAAATTTTCTGCATATAAAAATTTGATTTTTTTCAGGATTATTGCCAGCTCGGAGAATATTTGATTTTTTGGGCGCGTGGTCTATCAATCCATTAACGTCATTTGTGGGTCTAGGGACGCACTATTTAACGGAGTTGCTTTTCAAAGATAAAAATCATACTAAAAATTTATTTTTTTTAAGCATTTCATCGAATTTTTCAATTTATATGGGGCCCGATGGTGGTCATGAATTAGACGTCTTTTTTGCTGGCTCCTAGGACGTATATTTAAGGCACGTTACTCAGCCACACATATAAGTTTTTGCGCGATTATAAAAATTTGATTTTTTCGGGTCGATGGATTTTCCATCGAAATTTTTGTTTTTTTGGGGGTGGTCATGAATTACAGTCCCTTTGGCTCTTAGGACGGCATATTTAAAGTGGTCTATGACCACAATAGTTTTTCATAATAAATTTGACAATTTTTTCCCAGGATTTCTTCATCCGAAATTTTGGATTTTTTAGGTGGTGTGGTCATGAATTAATGCCTTTTGGCTTCTAAAAGCGTATACTTTAAGCCTGATAAATATGTTACTATTTCTAGGATGTTACTCATATCCTTCATATGGGAAGTTAATATTATGATCACCTCCATGGTGATGAGGGAAGCTTCTCGAACATCTGCTCAAAGCCAACAGAAAGGAAGATTTTTAGCTTGTAATCGATCGTGCATGAAATGTGGATCCATACGGTTATCCCAAGCGAAGATATCGTAAGGTTACCCGGGTCATTCCTGCAACATTCGTTTATGATCAGTGATTTTTGTTCTATTGAGGAAGCCAAAATTTTAGGTTGTTTGCACATCTTTGAAAAAAATGTGAATTTTCGGTACTTTGCGCTCCCAATAAGAGTTACTCAACTTCCATTAATTCTTAGCGACACGAGGTCTGTAATGTCTAGGGCTTATAAATGTAAGTCTTCGCTTGGATGATTTTATTGTTCCAAATTTTACCATTTTTCAGAAGATGAATACACAATTCACGTTGCCTGCTGCTGGTTATTCAACTTTTATTTCATCTAAAGAGCCTGTAAAGCAATGATTGCCTGATGAAAGTAAAGAATTTATGTTAAAATAATTTCTTTGAGAGCTCACATAACTTTGAAGTTATTGTCCGCTTAAATGGAATCATTTGTTTGTTAGATTCGCGAGTTCTATTTGCTTGAGTGCCAAGCGATCTAAGCCACTGCATTCCTTAACATCAGTTCTCAAGTTATCTGTATTCAAAAAGCAGATTAAAATAATGTTACGATTCATTCTACATATAACTTTCATAATACACTCCTCTATGATATGGAGGCTCCTTAGCAAACACATAGTCATTGGGGGTAATTTTAGTAGTACACACACACAGCCATCACAAACACATGCCCGCATTGCACATATGCCTAACTAAATAAAAAGGACTCAAACTTTTATTCTTCAGTACAAATTTATCAATTTTCATTCCACAGTACTACACTCTTACTACATTCCTTTCTCTCTCACTCGCTACTCTTATCTGCTCTCTTCATTAACAAATGTTGATGTAATAATAAATTGGTTACTCTTTAAAACTAAAGAGGCAATTGTCATTGCCCCAAAAGCAGTCAGAATAATATGTGCAATAAAAACAGAGCTGCGTCATAGATGACTACACTGAGGGTATTAAATTTTGTTTTGTTTTTTGTTTATGCATACTGTGTAAAAGAAATTCGCGGAGAGTATGGGAGTTTAATTGTATAGTTGTTTGTCTGCGTAGGTTTTCTTCGTTTATAACAAATTTACATTCAAATGTTAACTTTTTCATTACTTTGATGTAGTGTTGCATGTTCTATAGATATGTGCCATCGTTGTGCTTACGATCTGAGCGATAGTTATGGAAAATCGTTAAGAGCCAAAACAGAGAGTTATTAGAAAATCAGAAGTTTGTCATTCATTTGTAATAAATTTGTATTAGGTATGAATTGAACTCAGAACAAGTGAAATACAAATTCGGCCAGGCCGAATCGTATGTACCCTCCACCATGGATTGTGTAGAAACTTCTACACAATCTAATTACTTGGGTTGCGGTAACACTTCCCGATGACAAGGTATCTTAAAACTTCCTTAACACCGTCTTCTAAATTGTAAGTTAGTCCATACGGGGGATATATTAAACAAAAAAAAAGCCGCGGACTAATACGTCTATAATTCAGTTCGAACAAAAACTTTTCTATATAAATAACAGTTTCCAAAATTTCTTTAGAAATAAAATTTGACAACATTTTCTAAATAGAAGATAAAATTTGCCAAACATTTTCTTTAGAAATAAAATTTTGGACAAAATTTTCTATCTAAAATAAAATTTTGACCCAAATTTTCCTATGAAACTTAAAATTTTGACAAAATTGTGCTATGGCAAAATGAAATGTTTGCCCAAGATTGTTCTATCAGACGAATATAGAAATTTTTGACAAATTTTCTATAGAAAAACTAGAAATTTGTGTAGATTATTTTTGGCATGGACAAATTTTTGTGCGCACTTGGGCCATCGGCTTATATTATATTAAACAGGTTTGGCCTGATAAGTCCCCGTCTGACACATAGGATGGGCCGTCTCTAGTATTAAATACATATTATTTTACTATAGTTACAGACCTTCAGATGATTCGTGTCAAAATTTGACGTCTGTAAGCCATAGGTTTGTGACGACTTAGAGGTTCTTTTTGTGAAGCAATTTGTTTTATTGTTGTAAAAAAGATGAATAAAAAGAATTTCGTGTTTTGTACTAAAGATACTGTTTCTGAAGCGGGATAAAAATACGATGGAAGCCAAAAAACACTGAGTTCCGGACTTCTTGCCCCCAGCGGAATCTAACAATAAATTGATTGGTATGCAAAATTCAAGGCGGTGCGTGAAATGACACTGAGGACGGAGTGAACGCAAAATAGACGCCCCAAGAGGGAGTGTTACCTACGGAAAACATCAAAAAAACTTCCACAAAATGAGTTTTGAGATGACCGTAAAAATGAGTTCGATCGAGGTAGCAGAACGCGTTAAAGGATATCAAAAGACGTGTGGTCAATATCATTTCATCAATAGTATTGTATATACGGAAGCTCTGGGTGCATAATTCGCGTTGCGCGCGGAGCTCACATTTTGACCAAAAAACACACAAACCGGCGCGTGATGATGATTCTCGAGCGGTGTTTGCAGCTGTTAACTCTTCAAACACCCATTTTTCCGTCGATATGTAACAATGGATGCAACCATGCTCCATCACTCACTCCCTGATTTCCAATCGGACAGTGCGGGCTGAGTGAACAAACGACCGGTGAACCCGTCTCTCCGAAGCGGTGGAAGAAGACTCAAAAAGTCCGCTGGCAAAAGTAATGCGCCTGCTGTCTTTTTTGGGTATGGTATGAAATAATTTTATCGATATTATCTTGAGAAGGGAAAACCATCCAGACATCGTGACCGTATTATATGCATTATTGGAGCGTTTAGAAGGGTCCGAAATCGCGAAAACCGGCCCCATATGAAGAAGAAAAAAGTGTTCGGTTCCACCCAAAGAGTAACGCACCGTGCCACAAGTCATTGAGAACGATAACAAAAATTCCATGAATTGGCTTCGAATTGCTTCCCCACCACCGTGATTCTCAAGGTCTGGCCCAAGTCGACGTTTTCTTGTTCTCAGACCTCAAAAGCCGATGCTGGCGCATTGGAAGAAAATTTGCCTGCAATGAAGAGTGATCCGCCGAAACTCGAGGCTATTTTGAAAGGCAAACCAAGGGAGGGTACTACCAAAAATTGGTATCAAAAATTGGAAGGTGTTTTATAATCGTCTGTATCGCTCTTGAAGGAATCTACTTGTTGTTGGAATAATAAAAACGAAATTTTGATAAAAAAAATGGTTGTTTTCTCTGTTGTGGTAGACCGGACATATCACTCCAACCTTTTAACCTATTACCGATTAAGGACCAATATTTTGCCATGGCTGTAGCTGCCACCCTATATTAGCGCAATGCTTACCAGAATTGTTACCCAGATTCGTGGTGATTAAATTTGCTTCTTCCATGAGGGCCTCTCCGGACGTTCAAAATCTTGGAGATCGGTTACATGGGCCGTTATAATATATTATGATAGATTAGTAGACCAAATTAGGCATGGGTTGTTGGAGACCATAGCACTAACACACCACGGTACCGAGAATTTCCAACCGGATAGATTAAATATGCATGTTCAGAGGCTCCGGAGTTCAAATCCTGATGGATCTTTATATGGGGTTATAGTATCAATTATGGAACCCGTATGACTTGTATCAATTTTGGCATGGTTGTTAAAAACCCGATTATACTTAACACCACGCTACGCAAATTTCAACGAATCGCGTCGTATGAATTTACTTGTTCCTCCAAGAGGCTCGGAGCGTTCAATACTGTGGATCGGTTTATTATGGGTAGTATATAATTATTGGATCCGAGTATGGACCAATTCATTGGTGTTAGAGTACCACTTACTAACACCCACGTACCAAATATTCAAACCGAATTCGAGGGTGAATTTTGCTCCTCCAAGAGGTTCCGGAGGTCAAATCTGTTGTATCGGTTCTATATGGGATATATAATTATGGACCGATATGGAGCAATGTTTGTGTGGTTGATTAGAGACCATATACTAAACACCATGCGTACAAATGTTTCAAACCGAATCGGGGTGATTTTGCTCCTACCAAGATTTCCGTAGGTGCAAATCTGCGGTGGATCGTTTATATGGGGGCTATACGTAAAATGGTCCAATATGGCCATTCTGTGTATACCATCCGGACCTACCTTAACAACAACTACTTTATGCCAAGTTTTCAAGTCGCCCATAGATTGTTTCGCTTCGGCAAAGTGTTAGCGGGTTTCAACTAGACGATTTCAGACTCAGAGATTTCACACGAATCCCGGATGATATTACTCTACCTAGCGCTAACCCGGCCCGCTTCGCTGCGCCTTCCGAAGGCGTATTTGGAGGAACACTTTTGCAGTTTAACTTAGCTCAGCTATATCCTTCGTGCTGAAACAACCAAATTCGAAAAGATCTGAATTCGTTCTTTAACAAATCGGATACTTGATTTTCGTTTATACGGGTACAAATACTGTCCGGGGGACTGAGGTGCTACCTCATTGCTTCTATATTTCTTGTGAATTTTAAGTGTTGGGTTGTCATAGAAAGTATCCTTCTCCCTCCAATCATATCTGAAAATTACAGCAATCGTATATCCTATAATAACATACAACGAATGTGTTTTTCCCATTCAATAAACTCGGAAAAGGCAAGAAGTAGTAAAAAATTTTACCCACATTTTAACATTTTGCCTATAAAATGTTGGAACAATAATGCACCCTCTACGGTTGGCTCCAATTTCATGTAATTTAATTTCTTTACTTAAAAAAAGAAGTCTGGCCAGAAAGCCTCGTGCAAAAATTATAAAGATTATGTACCGAGGTTCCCATTACGGACAACCTCTACTTTCAACTTGAAGAAAAAAAAAAAACGGACAAAAGGGAACCCTCTCCTTTACTAATAAGAAGTCTCGCGAAGAAGAGAAGCCTTGCAAAAATACTAAATTCTACCTATGATCGACGTTCATTTATCGGATAACCTCTCGCACTTTTATTTAAAGCGAGAAAGAAACCGACATAAAGGCGAACTTACTCTCCCCACCCTTCGCTCCACTCTGACCTGATATTCTGGACTATACGTACCCTATATTAAATTCGCAAGCGCTACTCGCAATATAAATTCCGTATCCAAGTAAATCCGAACAAAGTTTATTTAAGTTTTCCGCATTCCCCCACACCAGCGATATCGGGAGAAAAATCATTATAGTTATATTATTTAAAAATCATTTATAAATTCATCAACCTTCCTCTCCCACGTTCCTGTAAATTTCAAGGTATGATCGGAGATGTTAATTTTTGCTCTATTGTTTAAAGTGGACGATCACTTGCCCCGATACCAAAGTATCGACAGAAACACGCGTAGTGTAATAGCACCCCCTAACCCTTCCCTCTTGACACAATTTTCTTGAACTTTCCTTCAAGTGTGCGGCAATGAAGGTTCCTTCTTGCCATTTATAACCTTTTCCCACCGCTTCCTTTGTAAATTAAGATTAAACTTAAATTTTCTTTATATTTCACTGCTTAGCCGTGATACCACAACAGCGCAATTGACGTCCAAATGCATTCATATCTACATTAGTACAATTGATTTTTTCCGAGCTTTATGGACAAGGATATAGATGTTAAGCGAACATGGTAATAGAGCAATTTTTTTGCCGAGTCTTAGAGGAGGGACCTCCTCCCGATCAAATGGTCGAAAGCGTTATTTTTTGTAAAACCGTTCCCAGAAAATGTCAACGTAAACATTATTAAGCCTAAAGGGCGCCTCTCTTCCGTCCAAAAATTCATCAAAATCAGTTATCAATTATTTACGGCTTTGATCAGAGGCTTACATCTCTCCCCAGTCGCTTCTGTAAGATTTCAAGTCAAGCTCTCGGTATAAGTTTAATTGTTTCTCTGTACGTACTAAGAGAAGCCGGATGTCGTCCCTATGCCGTTTTATTTATTATATAAAAATCAGGACGCTGATATAAGAATTTCGATAACCTCACCCATTTTTCCAAACCGTAGAAATGTTCAGTCGGGGGAGTATCTAGTTTTGTTTTTCACTGTACTCTTGAAAAAGATGCGGGCAAAGGGGTGGCCCGCACGCCCCGACCAAATATCGAAAAAACTAGTATTAGGCGGCATTCTTTGTCTAGAGCCAAACCAACATTCAATGAAATTTCATGCAAATCGCCATAATTTTTGTTCAAAGTTTCAAAAAGTAAGGCCTCCCCGTCCGCATATGAAATATCAGGTACCCCATATATAAGTTCCATAACCTCACGCCATGTGTCATCTTCTTAAATCTCAGATAATCTTACGAGAATTTTATGTTTTTATCACTGTCACTTTAACAAAGTCGAACAAAGGGAGGTCCCCCTCCGCCGACCAAATTATCGAACAAGTATAAAGTAGCAAATCGGGTCAACTTTGGGTCCAATTTTCAAAAAGGTCGACAAAGTGGAGGTCCCCCTCGCGCCGACCAAGGTGGTCAAAAAAAGAGGTAGCCCTATTTTCACCACACATGAACGTCCCCTCATGATCTCTGAAAGTTCTCAAGTAAACTCGGTCAGCCGTTATCGGAGCCAACGTCGGCTTCATCACAAACAAACAAATAAACAAACATAGATTGAATTTTATATATGATACGATGGAGCAGGATAAAAGAAAAAAAAACATTCCAATACATATACGCAAAAAAAGCCCAGCATAATGAATACTTAACTTCGTATTTTCTCACAATATACAATTTTGCTCATATTTGATTTTGTCATATCAGGCGATTGTATTTCGTTTAAAATACTCAAGAAAAAGAGTAACTCTCGTATTGTCACTAAAGTCCAAATTTAAACTTTATCATATAGTTCTAGACCAGTATTATGTTAGAGAAAGTTTCATTACTTTACATTTTTATTTTTGGTCTATGTTAGTTAAATGACCTATAAAATCGGCCAAAAAAATTATAAAAAAATTAAAGCCATACAAGGATTTCCTAAATCGTATTGCCTCACAAAATAGTGTTCATTATTCATTTAGTATTTGCTTAAATTCGTACTACAAATACGTCCATCATTTGAGATGTCATATACTCACCAAGCCAATCTCTGCAATTTTTGAACTCCAATTTTTTTCCTTCAACTACAAAATTTTCTTTAACAAGTGAAATAAATTATTTTTGATGTCTATTTAAATTTTCTTAAATTTGTCGAAAGAATACCTTTACTTATTTTTGTGATATCGGCGTGATGCCAAGCGGTTTGCTAGTACGTTTAGTTAAAAGTTTTTCTAAAAACTATTCAAAATTTTTCTAAAATGTCAAACCAAAAGTTTTCTTCCTGGTGTGTTCAACCTGTTTTCACGATGGTTAAAAATGTTCTAACATTCCATTTTTGAGTGTATCAGAAATATTTGTCTTCGGTAGACCTCTGCTGTGTGCCTCAGACCAGGGCTGTGGAGTGAGGGTGCATTATTGCCTTCTGACGTCCGAACTCCGACGTCCCAGCAGTTTTCTTCATCAGCTCCGACTCCGACTCCGGAGTGCGACTCCGTCGGTGATCATACCTAAATCCTCATTTTCACATACACTATTAATTCTGTAGTTCTATTGATGGGACGGCCCGGTACCTAAGTGGATCGATATAAAAGTGATCGCGCTATTTATTAATTCGTGGTGGCACAAAATGTAAGGCTTAACTTTACAATTAGATGCCATATTGAATCTGTATTTCAAATTTAGGCGGCCTAATGTTTAATAAATAAAATACATTGATATAACATACCCATCATTAATATGAGAAATCGAATACAGCAGGATATGTATTTGCTGGACCAACATTATTGATACTATTCTCAAATCCTTTATATTGGCCGCCTGCGAGGCTATCAGTAAATGGTTTATATTTCCCATATGCCCCTCATGAGATGGTTGAATCTGATTTTAGCATTATTTAGACAAATTGTATTATACTTCTGACAAAATTCTATGTACTTGAAAGATTTAAATCTAAACGTTATGGGAGCGTAACTTCAATTTTTAACAAAAAAGTAAAAATGCAAGGAAAGTCTAAACGTCGGGCGGAGCGACTGTATAAATATACTCGTGCACAACTTTTGTATTTAGAATGCTACCATTTTTGATAAAATCTCAAATCGACTTCTACAAAATCTCCGGCAATATCTTGCGTAAATACTCTTATAATTGTTTAAGACAGATTTCGCAAAAAGCCGATTTATGATTCATTCATTAAAAAATTTGAAAATTTTGAAGTCATTCGTCTACAAGTTTTCCGAGCTTAGGCACTAGTAGTATCAGTGAGATTACAATTTTGGAAAAAATTTTTGTCTAGTAGAATAAGAATTTTGCCAAGAATTTTATATAGAAATTAAAAATTTTGGCCAAATTTTCCACAGAAACAAAATTATTGGACTAAAATTTATAGAAATAAAAATTTTGGCAAAGATTTCTATAGAAATCAAATTTTGACCAAATATATAAAAATAAAATTTTGGAATTTAAAAATCTTTATAGAATATAAAATTTGAAAATTGTACAGAAATAAAAGTTTAAAAAATTATCAATAGGAGAATACCAATTAAAAAAAAATTGTGTAGCAAACAAAAATTATTGCAGAAATTTTCTGATAGAAACAAATTTTGCGAAAACTATTCTAATCAGAAGACCAAAATTTTGACTAATTTTCTACAGAAACAAAATTTAGAGCTAAATTTATATAGAAAAAGTATTTTTATACGTACATAAAATTTTGAATACATTTTTGTATAGCGAGTGGTAGTATAGCTAAGCCATCACGTAAGCCAACAATAATTTTTTTGAGAAAATTTGCTATAGAAATAAAATTTTAAAACAATTTTTTTCTAAGAAATAAAATTTTGAACAAAAATATTCACTAAAATACAATTTTAGAAAAAATTTATGTAGTAAAATAAAATTCTGCAAAAATATCTGTACAGAAAACAAAAATTTTGACTAAATTTCCTACTAGTGAAATAAAATTTTGACCATAATGTCATAAAAAAAATTGATTACTTAAAATTTTGCGATCAACAGAGTTTCCTATACAAATAAAAATTTCTGATTTAAATTTTTATAATGAAATAAATTATCAATAGAAATAGAAATTTTGAAAAAATTCCCTCTTTGTTAACAAACTAAAATTTTCTATTGAAATACATTTTGCAAAATATTCTGTAGAAACAAAATTTTGATCTCAATATTTCGTATAGAAGATAGAATTTTGACTAATTTTTTAAGAAAAAAATATTCCTATAGATAATAAATTTATATTAGATATAAATGTACAAATTTTTTATAAAAATAAAATTTTGACAAAATTTGGTATAGAAATAAAAAGTTTTGACAAAAACTTTTATATAGAAATAATACTTTGACAAAATTTTCTTTATAAAAAGCAACTTGAAAAAATGTTCTGTCAATATTCCACAACTATCTCTATGGCTTTAAATTTTCAAACTTAAAAAAACAAAATAATTTCAATTGCTTCGAAATAATTTCAAAATAAATTGACGATGCGCATTCAAAGCTGATCTATCCAAGCCTCATTGCTTTAAGCCATGTAAACATTCTAGGAAACATAAAAAGATAGCTCGTAATGGAAGTTGCATTTTCATTTGCAATCACTGCTGTAACATTGATCGACACATGAACTAACGCAATGGAAACTAACTTTGCGTAAAAACTTGCCTTAGTTACCAAAAATGTGAAGTGATTTTTAAAAAATCATGGTTTAGCCGGAGTCGGAGGTCGAGCAAAATTGTTTAAGACTCCGAGCTCCGACTCCTCAGGCAAATATCTTCAGACTAAGACTCCGACTCCGACTCCGGCTCCACAGCCCTGCCTAAAACTAATTAATTTAACAACATTTCCCCCCTTCGGACCAGTTTTCTTATTCTATCTACTTATGTGCAACATATGTCACTCTTTCATCTCATAATTTTTTCCTATTTCGATTTTAGCTCTGGTGTATTTTGGTGTCATTACCTTGTTTTTCCATTAACTTTATAAGGTCTTTTGTTCCCCGAGACTCTCACTTGAGTGCTAACAACAACAACAACATCGTAATGAACTTTCTTTCCGCGTCTAAAATTTTGTTAACATTGGTACTCTAACTGGGACTTCACATTTAAGTTATATCCATTTTTTTTTGTAAGTAAGAACTAAGAATCGACAGTGATATCGTTTTCAGTCCAGAGTTCACCATTGCTTTAGTTATCCAAGTGCCGGCATAGAGTGGTGCATGTTTGTTTATCCTGGCAATGGTAAAGCGCTGTGTGAAAGTTGAGAGGACACGAGTGAACATGGATGCATACAACAGAAAACGAGTCAGTGAATGAGAATAAAATAAACAACGAGAAACCGTTTAATTTCCTGTATAACTAAGTCGATGTTCACACTGCATTATCCACAACAGCATCATGATATAAAGATGAGGAATAAAAAAAAAAAAAACGAAGGGATAAAGATGTTTTGTTCAAGGCCTTTTTGGAATGCCATGAGAGAGTAAAAGAGAGAAAGAATAGGAAATATACATCTACAATATGTTAAATACATTATTGCGTAGGAAATTTGTAATGCGGAATTGACTATAGATGTCGTATTGTGGGATATAGGAGTGTAGTGTACTATCAAACAATACCAGAGAGAATACAAACACAAGAGGACGAAAATTTCTCTTATTGATCCAGCGTTAGAAGCCATGCATTGACTAAACTACAAGTGTAGCTTAACAACAGAGGAAAAGTATGCTTGTCAAATTATTTGGGCAAAGCCCTATAGACTGCAGATGGTTGGATGTACAGCTCATTACCACATTCCTCATCCTCTACTTGCAGCAAAACTATCAACCAATATTCCAGAATAAATTCGGGTAATTCACTCAACCCAAAGTGAACACACTTGAACCTTCCACACATTGCAAAATCATTTCAGACTTGTTTCCCCCGTAATCAGTATTCATCACTGATTCAGACAATATATCGAATT
>PGFW01045360.1:9884-27849 GCA_003123925.1 Haematobia irritans | reverse complement strand
TTGTTGAGAGAGATGTCCGAAAAACTTCATTATTCAAGCCAAGTTTTGCTATCCACCGTATTTTCCCTTCAGAAAACAGATTTTTATCAAAACACGAAATCTTTTTTTCCATTTTTTTCACAAACAAAAGTTGTTCACAAAAAAGACGCTCTATCTCCACAAACTTAATTGACTTACAGACGTCCAAATTTTGACACGAATCATATTAAGGTTGATATCATATATAAAATAATATGTATTTAATACTAGCCGACGCCATCTATGTGTGCAGGCCGGGACCTTATCAGTCCAACCGATTATAATATAGCCCTTATATAATACCGATTCCCAGATTTGACTCCAGAGCCTCTTGGAGGAGCAAAATCATCGCGATCCCGGTTTGAAACTTAGTAGCGTGGTGTTAGTATATGAGTCTCCTAACACTTTATGCTAACAATTGGTCCATTCGTGATAATTATATAATAGCCCCATAATAAACCGATCCCCAGATTTGACCTTGGAGCCTAATTGAAGGGCAGCAAATATTAATCCGATCCGGTTGAAATTTTGTATATTTCGCTAGTGTATGGCCGATAACACCATGCCAAAATTGTCCGTATCGGTCTATATTATATATAGCACAATAAACGATCCCCAATACACAGAAAATTCCATTGCCACCCGAGCCACAAAAATTCTACCAAATTTTATTGCCATAGAAAATATTGTCAAAATTTTATATTTTTATAGAAAAAATTTTGTCAAAAAAAATTTTATTTCTAAAAATTTTTGTCAAAATTTTATTTTTATAGAAAATTTTTCAAAATGTATTCTAAACAAAATTTGTCAATTTTATTTCTATAGAAATTTTGTCAACAATTTTATTCTGTAGAAAATTTTATTCAAATTTATTTCTTAAGAAAATTGTATGAAGCATTTTCCATAGTGGCAGAAGGTATATTTTTGAAAAAATTCTCAAAAAAAAAAATCAAGAATTCTAAACCATCTCACCAAACAGTAAAAAATCTGCCATTTTTGTAGACTCGTGTTCATATATACAACCTCCAAAAAAACGACTCCCATATTTTCAATTCTGACTCTATTAATTGTCGCCACAAAAGTCCATAGCGGGTTCGTAATTATTTCTTCCCTATTATATACAACGGTCAATTGAAACTTTGAAGTAGTATTTAATCGACCTTTCTGTTTATCTATTATATATCCCGCATGGGACTAATTCCAAATTAGGAAGATAATGTAAGAAGTTTAGAATGCCTTGCCATGTCCGCAACCCAAATAAATTTAATTGTGGATGACCGTCTTTAGTAGAGTTCTATGCCATGGTGAAGGTAAGATCGGGCCTAGCCGAACTTTACGGCGTATATACTTGTTATTAATTAAAAAAAAATTAATTTATGAAATAAATTTATATTAATTAATTTATATTATTTATTTAATAAAGCTGTGCATTATTTAATTACTTTCTTATTCCTTACTGGGCTAATGCCTTACAGTGCATACCAATTATAAAGTTTTTCTGTCCTCTGAGTGGTTCAGTATGTATTGTGTGTGGTGTTATGTTCAAGGCAGTGTCAGTCATTGGAACAAGCCATTATAATGTTTATACTGTTTTTGTATACAGATATGACTTGTTATGGCTCACAGCAGTTTATTTTTGCTTGGGTGGGCTAATGCGAGAAAAGTCGTGGTTGGTGGTGGTGGTGTTGTCGACGAATAATGCGTTCCATGTTCCAATGCTCTTTCAGACTATAATGCTGGTAATCCACCATTTTGCAACCCGACTTGATCGGTATAATGAAAATTATTATTTACAATTACAAACGACTGTGTCTTTAGTTCCTTGTGAAATTGTCTGCGGCAAAGAATAACATGTAATATTTTTTCATGTTACAATTTTCATTTTCCCCTCCACTAACGGATTAGAAGGAGAAGAATAGGTAGAGAAACAGAACCCTATACCAACATTTGGTTAATTATGGCGTACACAAACATCGTATATTTAAATCCGGCCTAGCCATGTATCATGGTTTGATTATCAATTTGAAGCTAAAGGCAAAACGTGCTTATATGACATGGAAGTAATAATATATAAATAATCCACAATGACCAGAACACAAAAATTAATTTATGGGAGGTAGGGAGGAGTACTGAAAGATTGTATTTAGGGGAAGTAAAAATTAAATTGAAAATAAAATTTGACAGATAAAAGAGATAACCTAATATTAAAATTAATCAATAATGTTAGTAAAATATAAAAGTATTGAAGATAAAGTAAACAAGTAGAAACTATGGCATTACTAAAAATGTGGGCCAATACACGCCACATTAAGAACTCACTGCAACAAATTCTAAAATTCGAGAGGAATATTATGCCCTGAAACATTCGAAGCCCAAGTAAGAGATTTACACTCATTATGACCACAGAGGCCCAATTTTTTTTAACATCCTATTAGTTAGAAATTTTGCCACAGGACTAGAATTAGCATTGTTGGCTATGCGTGCAAATTTGGTGAATCGGTTCAGATTTAGATATAGCTCCCATATATATGTTTTTCTGATGTTCGACAAAAACCGGTCAAAATTTTTACCAACATTTCCTTGAAAATCCGCCACTGTGGTTTAGTCGAAAAGTTTAAAAATGACTCAATTTTCATAAACTTTCTAATACAAATTATATCGAGCGATAAATTTCATAAATAAACTTTGTGCGAAGTCTTTACTAACATTGCGTCCCACTCTAAAAGTGCATTAGCACTTAGAATTTTGAAGTCTATAGATTTTGTAGACAGTCTATCAAATTCTGTCCAAGATCGAGTTGATATTTTAATGTAATGTATTTTGGATCAAACCTTTATTATATAGCCACCAGCAACACATTTGAACGGATGTGATTGGTATTGAAAATTTGGACTACAAAATGGTGCAGGTATTGAATATAGGTCCGCCCGCCCGACTTAGACTTTCCTTACTTGTTTTTATTTTAAGTCGAATTTATAATAATAAAGCCAATAAAGGAACGTAATCGTTAAATCAATTCTCTGCAAAGTATCACAAGACAATTAAGTAAACTCTCGTCGAAAATCGTCTGTAAACTATTGGTCGATATTTGCCCCAAAGGGTGTTACACATTGGAAGATTAAAATAAAATTGAGTTGGATTTTTCTTAAATGTTTTTGATAACCAGTGACGCAGTATTCAACTTTCTGACTCCAAACAAAAAATCCTTATTTCAGCCGAAAGTAACTCTATGAGAGGAGACAAGTCAATTTCTAGATTGCTAAATTTTTATAGAGCGTCTAATAATAATTTTCGTTAAATTTCGATTTTGAGACTTCTTTCTTCCCTTTTTCGCATGGCATAGCCTCGAAACTCTGTGATTTGTTTTGCAGTCTTCAGCAAAGTTGTAGCTCTCCGACTCGGCCACAACAAATGCTGAATATATTTAAGAAGCGAAAAAATTTATCTTAATGCTCAAAACCGAAAAATATCGAAACTGTGGTTGGTGTATACTTATTCGAAAAAAAAAGTAAAATAAAGAAAAATAAATAAGAAATTTGGTCATCGCGCAAGCCTTTACTTTAATCCAATACATACAGATACCTCGATAATACACATGACTCATATTTCGACTCAAATCCGCGAAATGCGTGATCCAATTGTTGGGATCTCGTAAGAAAACAAAAATGCTGATCAGAACAGGTCATCGGTTGGGTAGGGATTTCCCAGTTTCTGTTTTTGAAATAGAGGCTCGAATCAAACGCATCAAATTGATTCCATAAAAAGCTTCTGTATCGCTTCAGTCCGGTTGTAGCAGCTCGTGTACACCAATACCCGCGCAAATACATCAACAAACCAATTGATATTGGCGTGGAACGCGGCGTAGCATATGATTTTATTCACATAGATTGTCGTCAGTGGATCTATTTTTTATCTCTAGTAATATTTTCTTTGTTGCCTTGAGCAGTTATTTGCAAGAAAAATAGCCTGCTTAATTTTTTTGAACATGTTTTAAATTAACATTACAGTGAAACCTCTCGTGAACACTCAGAACACTCGGACACTCCCAAACTTCAGGGCAAGTTATCTTAGGGACGTTCCCACATTAACACATTAAATAAAACCTCTCATAAGTGGACTCCCAAATGTGGACAAAATTTAAGGCAACCGTGGTGTGTCCACCTTTTCAGAGTTTTCACTCTGTAATTGAAAAATTTGAGGTACTATTTATTCTGTGCACCCAATAGTTATTCAAAGTTAGTTGTTAAGTTTTTGGTCATTCGTTTGTAACATTATCGAAATATTGACCTCAGACCACGGCTTTAACCACTAGAACAAAAAATATGAAAAACATTTTTAATCAAAAGAAAAAAAACTACTAGAACTAAAAGTCTTATTTGCCAGTTTCGATACCTTTTTGGTGGTTTTTATAAAACCGTTTCTTCGCCAATAATGATTACTATTTTATTTATAAAGTTTTTTTTTATTAATTTTATCATAAATTTCGTAAGCGACAATTCATGTTGTGTAACATATCCCTTGAAGTATAAATGTGTCTCAGTTTCACAAAATAGTTTTTTAGTGAAAAATTTTCAAAATTTCATTTCTGATAGAGAATTTTCTTTCCTATAAGAAAATTTGTTCAAATATTTCTATAGGAATAACAATTTTGATCAACATTTTCATAGAAAGTAAATTTTTGACAAAAATTCCTATAGAAATAAAATTTACAAAATTTTCTATGCGGAATATAAATTTGACAAAATTTTCTATAGAAATAAAATTTTGACAAAATTTTGCATAGAAATAACATTTTGACAAAATTTTGTATAGAAATAACATTTTGACAAAATTTTGTATAGGAATAAAATTTTGACACAATTTTATTTCTATAGAAAATTTTATCAAAATTTTCTATAGAAAAAAATTTTATTCCTGGTCAAATTTGTATCCAATATTTTAGAAAAAATAGGAATACAATTTGACATAATTTTCTGAAGAATTAAATTTTGACAAATTTTTTTCTAGGAATAAAATATTGAAAAAAAATTTTCTACCAATAAAATGTTGATAAATTTTCTCTAAAATATTATAAAAATTTTTACGAATAAAAATTTATTTCTATAGAAAATTTTGATAAACTTTTCTCTAGAAATAAAATTTTGTCAAAATTTTATTCCTATAGAAAATTTTGTCAACATTTTATTTTCATGGGAAATTTTGTCAAAATGTTATTTCTATGCAAGATTTTGTCAAAATTTTATTCCTAGAAAATATTTTGTCAACATTTTATTCTTAGAGAAAATTATGTCAAAATTTTACTCCTAAACAAAATTTTATCTCTTTAAAAAAACTGTGAAGTACCTCTTGGATCGTTAGGAATATAGAAATAAAATTTTGACAAAATTTCCTATAGAAATAAAATTTTGACAAAATATTCTATAGGAATAAAATTTTGAAAAAAATTCTATAGGAATAAAATTTTGACAAAATTTTGTATAGAAATAAAAGTTTGACAAAATTTTGTATAGAAATAATGTTTTGACAAAATTTCCTGTAAAAATTAAATTTTGACAAAATTTTCTATAAAAATTTAATTTTGATATAATTTTCTATAAGAATAAGATTTTGACACAATTTTATTTCTAGAGAAATTTTATCAAAATTTTCTATAGATATAAATTTTATTCCTGGACAAAATTTTATCAATATTTTAGAGAAAAATTTGTCAAATTTTATTCGTTAGAAAATTTTTTTTCAAAATTTTGTTCCTAAAAAAAATTTGTCAAAATTTTATTCTTAGAGCAAATTATGTCAAAATTTTATTCCTAGACAAAATTTTATCTCTATAGAAAATTTAGGAAGTACCTCTTGGATGGTTAGGAATATAAAAATAAAATTTTGACAAAATTTTCTCTAGAAATTAAATTTTGATAAAATTTTCTATAGAAATAAAATTTTGACATAATTTTCCATAAGAATAAAATTTTGACAAAATTTTCTATAGAAATAAAATTTTGACACAATTTTATTTCTAGAGAAAATTTTATCAAAATAAAATTTATTCCTGGACAAATTTTATCAATATTTTACTCATAGAGAAAATTTTGTCAAAATTTTATTACCAGAGAAAATTTTGTCAAAATTTTATTACCAAAGAAAAGTTTGCCAAAATTTTATTCCTAGAAAAATTTGTTGTCAAAATTTTATTCTTAGATAAAATGTTGTCAAAATTTTATTCCTAGACAAAATTTTATCTATATAGATACCCAGCAAAACAATTTGGAAGTTCTTCCAAAGGCACAACTTTAAAAGCACTTCCAGAAGATGTACTCCCAATGATGTGTTTTATTTTAACTACACAGGAAGTTCTTTACATTGAATTTTTTATAACATGTTTTTTTCATATTTTTAATGGGTAATTTTATTTTTTGTTGTTTCAAATTGGTTAAAAAAGAGTAAGAATTCATAAAATTGTACAAATTGTTTAAATTTTGTCGAAAAAAATGCAAAATCCAATCTGAAAAAATTGTTAATTTTTGAAAATATATGAGGTCAAACGTTTCAGATAAGCGTTAGAATCCATTACAAAGTATAAAAAAATATAAAAATTATTTATTTGACAAAATATCACAGATTTTTTTAATTTACATCCAAAACATTGAATTCGAATCACACCTAAAGAAGTGATGCAAATTCAGTGCACCGACTGTTGAAATGAAGGACTTCCGTCCTATGACAGCCCATGTTAAATTAATCGCTTCTGCGTCAATTTTGCACTACTTCTGGATCCAAAAAGAACATTTTAATTACTTTTTTGGCGACGCTTTTTTCGCTGGGTAATTTGTGAAGTACCTCTTAGATGGTTAGGAATATTTATCCAAATCTACCAAAATATCAAAAAATCTACCAAATAGTAAAAAACTTACCATTTTTGGTTGAATTCTACCAACTGTGGCAACCGTGTCTCAGACCCAATAAAGTATATATACTCTGAGTCGATGTAACGATGTGCATGTACAAATAAGTCGATATCGGCCCATAATCATTAAAGCTCCCATATAAACTGATACCCAAATGTGATTTCAGGAGACTCTTGGAAGAGCAATTTTTATCCGATTCGATAGAAATTTTGTACATGATGTTACTATGTGTCCTCTATAAGCCAAAATTGATCGATATATTTATATATAACCCTCATAGATTTCATTTTTGAAGGCTCCTGGATGAACTACTTTAAACTGCTCCGTTTGAAATTTGGCCGTCTAATTATCATGCAAAAATTTTTTCATGTCGGCTCATAATTATTTATAGACCTATATCTTCTAGTTTTTAGTAGAACTTTGTAACGATTCGGCTTGACCAAACTTTCGACCGTATGTTCTTGCTTTAATTTGTTTTTTTTTTTTTTTTTTAAATAAAGCTTTCACAGTTAAATTGTGTTCAATTAGACTTTGGGTGACTGACAACATAGCGCGCCCTCTGACAATGAAAATTTTACTTTCCTGATTTTCACTGTATTAATAGCTTCTTTGCTTAACTACCAGTCTACGAGTGAATGTCGTTAAGAAGTAGTCATAAAGCATCATCAACGTGACCAACAAATTTGATTGACTTTGATGTAAACGAATATATATGAGACCACTACAATGTTGCACTTGTACTTAATCATGCGAATGGTTACACCAGATAATCGGATTTTACAATTCGTTTGTAATGTCCATGTCAATCATTAGGTCTTTTGAAACTACAGAGCTTTTGGCACGTATGGACTTTGCATTAACTAATACAGATTTTATGCGGCATTTGTATATGTGCTTTTATCCCCTATTTGTACTCTCTTTTGGGGTTTTCTCTCCTTTGAATGCAGATCGTTTCCGTTTCCCGGATACCCAAATTGACACCGATTCGATTGAATGAATTTATGATGGGGTTATCATCCGCTTACGAATGAAAATGCATAAGTTTCAATGACAGCAACCATCGAGTTGTTGGAGACTTGAAGCGAGACACAACGGTCTTGTGGAGAATCATTCGTTCATTCGCCCTACCCCATACACACACATCCACGGATACTTACTAAAGAACCCACATATACACACACACATCATTTTTCAAAGCCTCAATATTTGCATAAACGCTACAGGATGTAGGAGAATGGTTGATAATGGACATGGAAAAGGCGATGAAAAATATCCGCCTGCAAAGTCAGTGAGTAAGGTATAATGCCCAATCCAAATGTCAGTATAACGGCAAGGATGGCCCTTAGCTACAAATATACAGAGAGAGAGAGGGTAAAGCAACTAAGGAAACGGATGTAAACGGAAGAGAGTGTCTACTTTAAATGGTTAAGTATGACAATGATTGACATTGAATGTTTATCCATTCACCCTGCCCACAAGAACGTGCTTGGTAGTGGAAAATAACGGAGAATGTGATTCGAGATTTTTTTCTCTTATTTGTTTTTTTTTTCATATGTCAGTGACGCATTTCTATAGGGAAAAGAATGACGTTATAACTGGCTGTTACTGACTATTACTACTGTCATGGATTCAGTGTGTCAGGGTTGTTTTTTGCTTTGTTTCTACTTCAACGAATAAAGTTTTATTGGTTCTACTGTCTTGTCTTGGATACCTTCATGTTTGTCTGACCTTTCCTCCTACTGGAGAACTCGGAAATTTAACTCGAGTGCACTTTTCATGTCATTTCCGTTTAGTTTGGATATGGTGATAGCCCAGAGCCAATTACATACTTTAGATGTCAGAGTAACGTTGCACCATGTGGCGTGCACTCACTTTTCCGTTTAACTTTATTTGTTGTAGTTTTTGTTTTGTTTTTTGTTTGCGCAAATATATATCAAAGGCGACGTAAACCAATTTTAGGTGTAAGTAGATTGGGGATTTGTGGGACGAAATGCATGATAATTTTTTTGTTGAGTATGTGGATTTAAATACAAAATAATTGGGAAAATTAATTAGAAGGAACTTGGTGATACAATACTTTTCCTTATCCACAAATCTAAAAAATATGGGGTTGGCTTTTATTTTTTGAGAGTAAGCAACCGCTTCTTCAGGTGTCGGAAAATGATTTTTCACGTACGGGAATAAAAAGAATAAAAAGTCAGGATTATACGGCGGGTGACCCATCAAATCGATTCTGTAAGTGCTCAAAAATGCAGTTGCTTGAGACAATGTGTGAATGCTCACATTGTCTTCGTGAACAGTGATCCATCTTTGGCCATTGGTTTTCCAGATTTCGTGGAATCCAACTGGCGGTTGTCGGTTCTTCTGCTTTGTTCTTGTGGTGTGATTGCAACATGTCCATGCGATCATTTTCTTGTAAGTGCTTTGTGCGCAAGCTACTTTTGTAGTATTTGGCTCATCTTGAAACAATCATACAGTCTATCGACTGCTGTTTACTTTCGAGCTCATAAGCCTAAATCCATGATTCATCACAGTTGGTAGAATTCTACGCAAAATGGTAGTTTCTTTTACTGTTTGGTAGATTTGTAGAATTCATAATGTTTTGGTAGATTTTTGCAAAATATTCCTCTCCCATCTAAGAGGTACTTCCGAACATCTTCTATAGAATAATATTTTGGCCAATTTTCCATTAGATATAAATTTTTGTCAAATTTTCTATAGAAATAAAATTTTTGCGCAAAATTTTCCATAAAAATAACATTTCTTGACAAAATTTTCTATAGAAATAAATTATTACAAAATTTCCATAAACATAAAATTTTGACACATTATTTCTTATGGAAATAAAATTTGGCAAAATTTTATTATAATATAAAAATAAAATTTTAGCAAAAATTTTCTCTAGAAATAATATTTTGAGAAATTTTGTATAAAATAAATTTGGCCACATATTCTTTGGAAATAAAATTTTGGCAACATTTCCTACAGAAATAAAATTATGGAAAAATTTTCTGTAGAAATAAAATTTAAGCAAAATTTCCATAGAAATAAAATTTTTGCCAAACTTTTCTTTTAGGTAATAAAATTTTTGAGAAAATTTTCTCTAGAAATAATATTTTGATGAAAATTTTATCAAATAAAAAACTTTTGGCAAAATTTTCTATAAGAAATAAATTTTGGTAACATTTCTTACGAAATAAATTATGGCAAATTTTCTATAGAGAAATAAATTTTAGCAAAATTTTCATAAAAATAAAATTTTGGCAATTTATTTATAGGAAATACAAGTTTGGCAACTTTTCTATTATATAAAAATTTGTTTTTTGACAAAATTTTCTATAGATATTTAAATTTTGCGTACATTTTCTACAAAAATACATTTGGCAAAATATTCTATTAGAAAATAAAATAATAATTTTGGAAAATTTTTTTATAGGAATACAAATTTTGCAAAATTTTCCGTAAAAATAAAATTTTGAAAACATATTCTATGGAAATAAAATTTTGGCAAATTTTTTTTATATAAAAATAAAATTTTGACAAATTTTCTGTAGAAATAAAATTTAAGGAAAATTTCCACAGAAATAAAATTTTTGCAAAAACTTTTCTTAGGAAATTAAAATTTTTAGAAAATTTTCTCTAAAAATAATATTTTTGAGAAAAATTTTTTGTATCAAAAAATAAAAACTTTGGCACAATTTTTCTATTGGAAATAAAATTTTGGCAACATTTCTTACAGAAATAAATTATGGCCAAAAATATTCGTATAGAAAATAAAATTTTTAGCAAAATTATTCATAAAAATAAAGTTTTTGGCAAAAATTTTCTATAAGAAATACAAGTTTGGCAAACTTTTCTATATATAAAAATTTGTTTTTGAAAATAAAATTTTGAAAACATATTCTATGGAAATAAAATTTTGGCAAAATTTTTTTATATAAAAATAAAATTTTGGCAAATTTTTCTTAAGATATAAAATGTTGGCAAAATTTTCTATAAAAATAAAATTTTGAGGAATATTTTCTTCTAGAAATAATATATTGAGAAAATTTTTTTTTAAAAATAAACGTTGGCACATTTGCTTTGGAAATAAAAATTGCAACATTTTCTTTTTTTTTTTTTTTTTTTTTTTTTTACTACAGAAATAAAATTTATGGCAAAAATTTTCAATAGGAAATAAAATTTAAGCAAATTTCCACAGAATAAAATTTTAAGCAAAATTTCCACAGAAATAAAATTTTTGCAAAATTTTCTATAGAAATACAATTTTGGCAAACTGTTCTATCTATAGAAAATTTTTTTGACAAAATTTTCTATAGATATAAAATTTTGTAAAATTCTCCACAAAAATTATAATTTTTGGCAAAATTTTCTATGGAAATTATAATTTTGGAAAATTTTCTTAGGGAGGGGGAAATAAAATTTTTTGCAAAATTTTCGTTAAAAAATAAAATTTTGGAAGACATATTCTATGCGAAATTAAAATTTTTGGCAAATTTTTTTATATAAAAATAAAATTTTGGCAAAATTTTCTATAAAAATAAAATTTTGAAAAAATTTTCTCTAGAAATTAATATTTTGAGAAAATTTTTGTTACAAAAATAAAAAACTTTGGCCACGCATATTCTTTGAAATAAAATTTTTTGCACATTTCCTACACAAATAAAATTATTGGAAAAATTTTTTGTAGCAATTAAAATTTAAGCAAATTTCATAGGAAAATAACATTTTTTGCAAAACTTTTCTTAGAAATAAAATTTTGAGAAATTTTTTCTATAAATATATTAGAGAAAATTTTTTGCTATCAAAATAAAACTTTAGCAAATTTTCTATAGAAATAAAATTGGCAAACATTTCTTACAGAATAAAATTATGGCAAAATTTTCTATAGAAAAAAATTTTTAGCAAAATTCATTAAAAATAAAGTTAGGCCAAATTTTCTATAGAAATACAAGTTTGGCAAACTTTTATATATAAAAATTTGTTTTTGACAAAATTTTCTATAGATATAAAATTTTGGTACAATTTTCTACAAAAATACAATTTTGGCAAAATATTCTATAGAAATAATATTTGGAAAAATTTGTTCTATAGAAATTAAATTTTGCAAAATTTTCCGTTAAAGAATAAAATTTATGAAGACATATTCTATGGAAATAAAATTTTGGCAAAATTTTTTTATATAAAAATAAAATTTTGGCAAATTTTTCTTAAGAAATAAAATGTTGGCAAAATTTTCTATAAAAATAAAATTTTGAGAAAATTTTCTCTAGAAATAATATATTGAGAAAATTTGTTAAAAATAAAACTTTTTGGCACCATTTCTTTGGAAATAAAAAGTTGGCAACATTCCTACAGAAATAAAATTATTTGGCAAAATTTTTATTTAGAAATAAAATTTAAGCAAAATTTCCACAGAAATAAAAATTTTTGCAAATTTTCTATAGAATACAAATTTTGGCAAAACTGTTCTATCTATAGAAAAAATTTTTTGACAAAATTTTCTATAGATATAAAATTTTGGCTAGGTAAAAATATTCTCTACAAAACTATAATTTTGGCAAAATTTTCTAATGGAAATAATATTTTTGGAAATTTTTCTATAGAATTAAAATTTTGCAAATTTTCCGTAAAAATAAAATTTTTGAAGACATATTCTATCGGGAAATAAAATTTTTGGCAAATTTTTTTATTATAAAAATAAAATTTGACAAATTTTACTTATAAAATATAAAATTTGAAAAAATTTTTCTCTAAAATAATATTTTTGAGAAAATTTTGGTACATAAAATAAAACTTTGGCCACATAATTTCTTTTGGAAATAAATATTTTGCAACATTTCCTACAGAAATTAAAATTATGGAAAAATTTTCTGTTAGCAATAAATTTAAAGCAAAAATTTCCATAGAAATAAGATTTTTGCAAACTTTCTTAGAAATAAAAAATTTCGAGAAAATTTTTTCTTTAGAAATAATATTTTTTGAGAAATTTGTATAAAAAAAAACTTTTAGCAAAATTTTCTATAGAAATAAAATTTTTGGAACATTTCTTACAAATAAAATTATGGCCAAAATTTTCTATATGAAATAAAATTTTTTAGCAAATTTTCATAAAAATAAACTTTTGAGCAAAATTTTCTATTAGAAATACAAGTTTGGCAAAACTTTTCTATATATAAACACTGTTTTTGACAAAATTTTCTATTAGATATAAAAATTTTGCCGTACAATTTTCTTACAATAATACAATTTTTGGCAAAAATATTCTATAGAAATTAATATTTTTGGAAAATTTTTCTATAGAAATAAAATTTTTGCAAAATTTTCCATAAAATAAAATTTTGAAAACATATTCTATGGAAATAAAATTTTGGCAAAATTTTTTCATATAAAAAATAAAATTTTGGGCAAATTTTGTCTTAAGAAATAAAATGTGCAAAATTTTCTTATAAAAAATTAAAATCTTTTGGAGAAATTTTCTCTAGAAATAATATATTTGAGAAAATTTTTGTTTAAAAAATTAAAACGTTTGGCACATTTTCTTGCGAATATAAAAGTTGGCACACATTTCCTACAGAATAAAATTATGCGAAAATTTCTTAGAAATAAATTTAAGCAAAATTTCCACAGAAATAAAATTTTGCAAAATTTTCTATAGGAAAATACAATTTGGCAAAATGTTCTATCATATTAGAAAAAATTTTTTGACAAAATTTTCTATTAGATATATAAATTTTGGTAAATTCTCTTACAAAAATATAATTTTTGGTCAAAATTTTTCTATGCGAAATAATATTTTGGAAAATTTTTCTATAGAAATAAAATTTTGCAAAATTTTCCGTAAAAATAAAATTTTGAAGACATATTCTATGGAAATAAAATTTTGGCAAATTTTTTTATATAAAAATAAAATTTAGGCAACATTTTCTATAAAAATAAAATTTTGAAAAAATTTTCTATAGAAATAATATTTTGAGAAAATTTTGTACAAAAATAAAACTTTGGCCACATATTCTTTGGAAATAAAATTTTTGCAACATATTCCTACAGAAATTTAAAATTATGGAAAAATTTTCTGTAAGCAATAAAATTTAAAGCAAATTTCCCATAGAAATAATGATTTTTTGCAAACTTTTTTCTTAGAAATAAAAATTTTTGAGAAAATTTTCCCTAGAAATAATGTTTTGAGAAAAATTTGTATCAAAATAAAAATTTTTGGAAAAATTTTCTATAAAAATAAATTTTTCGCAACATTTCTTCACAGAAATAAAATTTTTAGCGAAAATTTCCATTTAGAATAAAATTTAAGCAAAATTTCCATAGAAATTAAAATTTTTTGCAAAATTTTCTTATAGAAAAATAAAAATTTTTGCAAAACTTTTCTAATTGGAAATAAAATTTTTCACAAAATTTTTCTATAGAAATAATATTTTGAGAAAATTTTGTATAAAAATAAAGTTTTGACAACATTTTCTATAGAAATACAATTTTTGTAACAATTTCTATAGAAATAAAATTTTGGCAAAATTTTCAATTAGAAATAAAAATTTGGCGAAATTTTCCATAGAATGAATTTTTTTGGCAAAATTATTCTTATAACATCGCCTTTTATTTTATTATTTTTCCGACATATTATTTGTAGGAATATTATAGTTTTTTTCTCTTAAGCTCAGATACAAAATTTAAAATCCTAGTAATTTGAAAAACCTGCTCAAAAAGAACTTCAAAATGATTTTTTATAAAATACGCCACACTGTGGGAACGGTGTATCATATTTTTGCAATACCTCAGAAGGAGGTACGAGATAGACACATGGTGTATTGACAATAATGGCTCAGGGTGGGCTCTGAGTCAATCTGTCCTGTTTCGTCTGTCCGCGTCCGTCTGTGCTTGTGAACCACATTTTTTTGATCAAAGTCCATGTGTCGCAATTTTAGTTGCAATCGACTCCAGAATTGACACAAGTTATGTGTTTTGGTCAGAATGGGGAAACCAAGTAGTAGAATTAATATTCCTTACTATGAATACCCGAAGTTTGGTTTGAAATCGGGTCAGATTTTAGATATAAGCTCCATCTAAACCCACACTTTTTCATAACTCTAATATCTAATTATCGATCGATAACTTCAAAATTAATTTTTGAGAAGTTGGCCTTAAAAATTGCTTTGTGATTTAAATAATTTTCAGTAATTTTTTACTAACATATGTGTTCCACCCTAGGGCCTTAATGTAATTTAAAATTTAAGGGTCTATAGAGATTAGATTTTTTGTAAAAGAAATCTCACAAATTTTGTCCAGGTCATAAGGCGTTTGGTTCCCTTATAACATACATATATATAAATCAGCTCAAGCCTACTACGGGAAAGAATGTTTTCCTTTCGTTAGGAAAATTTGTTAAAGGAAAGGTTATGTAACCGCTGCCCACAGTGGGTTTAGAGTAGCATATTTCTTTGGCTTGATCAAATCAGGGAAGGCTATGTTAGGATAATTTTAACTTTATTTTTCAGTTATGCCATTAAAATAAGTTTTAAAAAAATGTTTCTAAGTATATTTGAGTATAATTTTATATAAGTAATCCCAAATATCAGGAAGGATATAGTGCAAGGAGTACAGTATGATTAATTAAACATTGCATTTTTATACATCTTAAAGTTAAATCCAGTCCACATTCAATCATCATTAATCGTTATCATGCAATCAAATTATATCATCACGCAGCATCAGCAACTTCAACATCAACTGAAATAAAACAAAATATAACAAGCATTAATTTATACGGAAAGAATGAGCACAAATACAATAGAAAAAGTAACATATGAAAAACAACAAAACACAAACTCAACAAGCAGCACCAGTCGCGATTATCAAATGTGACTTTTAAGCTAATTTGGACTGCTGCAACACTTGTATTAAACAATGCATGGCTTCTAAAAAGCACAAAAGGGCAGCGTAAAATTTTGCAATATAACACAGATTTATGTCCTCTTTAATATAAACTACAAATTATGACACGAATGTGGACGAATAATAACTATATATCCATTTAAAATATAAAAATATTATTTTTTTTGGCATTTTCAATATAAATAACTACATCTAAATCACTTCCACCATAAATTTGAACACAAATGTTAACGAACTGTATTTGGCAAAATTAAGCCGTGAACTTGAATGGTTCCGTTGAAAAAAATGTTTTAACTTATACAATTACTTTTTAAAATAAATAAAATTTTCAACGGCGATACGTTTTTCACTTTTTTCAAGCCTTTTTGCACAAAAAATTTTCTATGAAGTTTGATCTTTGAAGTTTTCACTATCACGAAAAACACCAGACGCACTTGTAAAATTTATTTTTAACGAACAAGTGATTGTCAGAATTTTATATACTGTAAACCGTGCTGTGCAAAAAATTTTAACGATACTTAATTTTTGTTTTCCCAAGAAAACAGGCTATTCTAACCCTGTGTGCGCTGGCTAGCTATATAATACAATTCTTTTTCATAGTTGTATTTAAAATCCCACTACACATATGGCGACCTTACCAGACGAACATTCATTTAAAATTTAGCCGTGTGGAAAAAAGCTTGTTCAAGTTAAAACTTAATTGAAAAGTTCACAAAATGTTTTCATTTTCATTTGCACTGAAGTTTTGTTTGTTTTTCGTTTTGGAGAAAGTTGAAAACTTCTCACTTTCTCACTATGTCATTGTTTTTCTTAGCTTATTGATCTTTTCCAGGGTAATTATTTGTAAGTTGTTGACATTTTTTTTTGGTAATTTCACAAGTGCTAGTTTTTCCACCACACCTTTTACAAAGTAATTGTTTTCTCACTATCCACTTAATCTGGCATTTTGTAAGGGGATTTTAATTTTAATTCAATTTTTGGTTGAATTTCTTTGCAAACAATTGAAACAATCCTCGTGCTTTGTTTTAAGGAGATTTTAATTGAATTCTTAATTAAGTTAACATTTGTTTTTCTCCTTATCCCATGGCGCCATCATCAGCACACACACAAACACCAATCCAATAACAATCACATAGCATCAATAGTTTACACACAGGTACTTGCAGAGAACAACAATGAGAGAACTAGTAAGAGAGAGGGAGAGCAACAGAGTGTGAGAGAGTGTATGCTTTACCGTAAAAACCTGAGCTTCGCATATACAATGACGTCGGGAGATTATCGTATTAAAAAATATACATTAAAGACTTTATTAAGTTATTAAAGTAGGCCTGTGTGAATGACTGTATGGTACTCGTGCAACTAGCAGCAGGTTAAAACTTCAACATGACCATATCCACAGTCAGGATGATATAGCGGCTATGGTTTGTTTGTGGCTTTGTATGTCTGGACTTTGGTAGGATGGTCAGCCACTTGTTTGGTTTTTCTTTAATTGATTTCCATGAGTTTTTTTATATTTTCTTTCAGTTCCTTTGTATTTTCCATTTTTCCGAGTTTTCACAGCAATTACCATCATACACGGACCACAATATAAGCATACTTTTCATTAACACTTCGGTCTTTAGCATATACATACATTGGCTTGTTTATTTGTCATTGTGCTGAATTATTGAGATTGGTTTAATAAAACCATGGCGTCAGTTTTTATCATTATAGAGGAAGGAGAATAATTTTTTATTAAAGGAGCCATTCAGATTCATATTAAGGATTTTGGGGGAAACTATTATTTTTATTATGACCATTTACAATCAAACAGAGTAAATCAACCCTTTTAAATGCCGTTAAATTAAAATTTTAAATTTTAGGCAAAATTGGTGCAAATTGCTACTGACTGATCTATCAGTGCGCCAGTACCAATTCTCTAGTCTATATCAATTTATATTACCACCACTTGAGCATATACACTGAAAAAAAGCATGTCCGGTTCCAAATATGTTTTCTTTACACTAATGGTTTTGGTATTTATTCCGAGCCATAGTAAAGACAAATTTAAGACATAACAGTTCTCTATTAAATTTAAGTTTTTCGTATTTAATAATAGGAAACAAAGTTTAATTTATAAATTTTTATACCCTCCACCATAG
>PGFW01045349.1:23332-36219 GCA_003123925.1 Haematobia irritans | reverse complement strand
ATCTTATCAAGAGCAAATTGGCGTGTTAATTGATTCTTATTTCGAAAATTACCAAGAAATCCCACCAAAATTGCAAATTGATTGCCGTGATATACTGGGAATGTCACGAATTTCATCGATACGTCGTAATCAAAATTTCCGCAGCAAGTGTAAATATTAGTGAAGCATTAAGAGTACATTCGTTCAAAACGAGGCCAAAGCATTGGTCAATAATCTTCGACAAATTTCTGGGTTTCACAGCCTTATTTATAAAGCATAGTTCTGCATGCCAAACCGAGCGGAGTAGATATATACGGGACATGAAGATGAAATACGGAATCGATTGATTACAAAAAAAGTTTTACATTGTCCTAGTTAGTGGTAAATATGTATGTATTATTAGTAACATACAAATAGGTTTTCGGTTATAGAGAGAGTTCTATCTATAATTTCTATCTATATTTCTATCTATAATTTCTCTTTGACAAAGAGATTAATATCGACGCACAAAACTATGCTACAAAAACACAACGGAATGTTATGTTACCAGATTGATAATTAATGTGCCTAACTAACCCCAATAGAGGTCGTTGTTGTATATTAGTCCAATAGCGATATCATAGCTGCGCCTAGAAATATGTTCGATAGGTTCCATCTAGATTACCCTGTAGCGTTGCCAGCCATACCATACGCTTTTTCCTAATCAAAGTTGACTGGAGTACAGGGCATACTTTCAGGTGTTTTTTAATTCATTTGTCATATAGAAACGAAGCTTAATTTGAAGATTAATCTAAGAGTTGATTCGCTTAAAAGTGTTCAGTTATCGAATTTGGTTTTCTCCGATGAGGAGCCATTCCAAACGGAGTAGTGTGGGACTCGTAACGGCTGAGTCTCCATTCATTGACCATGGGATCCAAATAAGAACCGCTTAGTATCGTCAAGGACAATTATTTTTATATCAATAAAGAATTTTTATTCAAATATTAGAATTGAAACATTTCACGAGGCTTAATTATGATAATTATGATCAATAATTTTGCTTTACCATAGAAAAATTCCGAAAATTCAAATTTAAAAAATCATAGCCAAGATTCTTTTTTCGACACATTTCACATTTGCCTAATTCTATCAGAAGGTTCCGCATCTGTCCATACTGAAATGTTTAGATTTCCTAAATGCGAGTCTTTTGTATTCTAAATATTTGCTCATCTCTATAAACTTAAAGATACTTGCATTTTTATTAAATTCTCTTCCGACCTACCGCTAGACACGATGTTTGCATAGAATCAGCAAATAAGGAGAGTAGGATCATTGTCAAAAGTACATTGACATATTATTTATTGCAAATGTATGACGACTTGAAATATACACATGTTACACACCACATTGAAATTTTGTTAGAAATATCCTCTTGCTCGTACATAAATCCTAAATGTCGTAAGTTGCAAAATTTCAGAAGCAACTAAGGGTATGAATAAGAGCATATGTAATTTATTTTTTATACCATTATTATATGAAAAATGTGTTATGAAATATGTTTATTGTTTTTCGTTTCAGGCTATCTCACATCCAAGCTGAACATGGGCTGATAATCTTTGGGGATATATGTGAAAGGTATAGTTCGCCCACCATCTAATAGCCTCAATGAAGAACACGAATAAAAGTTTATCATAAAATTTTATTAATAAATACATGAACTACATTAGCACAACATTTTCTGTTCACATATATAAACAATATCATAAACATTTTTGCTTAAGTTGTTACTTTCCTTGTAAAATAAATAAATATTAAAAAAACGCAAGCTAAAAATTAATTTAAGTAGATGTATTATTTTTCCAAGAAAATATTCTTCAATGTGAATATAACTATCATTTTCACATGTATATTGTAACACAAGGGTATTTGTACTCGTACTTAAATTGCTTTGGGCAACTCTTATTGAATATTTGCTTGTTTTGGACAATATTATGTATGAATAGATAGTAGAAACTTCAAAAGACTTAATAAAATCGTTTGTTCACATTGCACATACATCTTTTTACAATTTTCAAATATAACAAGTAAGGAAAGTCTAAAGTCGGGCGGGGCCGACTATATTATACCCTGCACCACTTTGTAGATCTAAATTTTCGATACCATATCACATCCGTCAAATGTGTTGGGTGCTGAATATATAGAAGTTTGTCCCAAATACATACATTTAGATATCACTCGATCTGGACAGAATTTGATAGACTTCTACAAATTCTATAGACTCAAAATTTAAGTCGGCTAATGCACTAGGGTGAAACACAATGATAGTAAAACACAAGTAAGGAAATCTAAAGTCGGGCGGGGCCGACTATTTTATACCCTGCACCACTTTGTAGATCTAAATTTTCGATACCCGTCAAATGTGTTGGTGCTTATATATAAAGGTTTGTCCCAAATACATACATTTAAATATCACTCGATTTGGACAGAATTTGATAGACTTCTACAAAATCTATAGACTCAAACTTTAAGTTGGCTAATGCACTAGGGTGGAACACAATTTTATTAAAAAACAAGTAAGGAAAGTCTAAAGTCGGGCGGGGCCGACTATATTATACCCTGCACCACTTTGTAGATCTAAATTTTCGATACCATATCACATCCGTCAAATGTGTTGGGGCTATATATAAAGGTTGTCCCAAATACGTACATTTAAATATCACTCGATCTGGACAGAATTTGATAGACTTCTACAAAATCTATAGACTCAAAATTTAATGGTCGCTACATGTTTAGTAAAAAAACAAGTAAGGAAAGTCTAAAGTCGGGCGGGGCCGACTATATTATACCCTGCACCACTTTGTAGATCTAAATTTTCGATACCAATATCACGATCCGTCACAATGTGGTTTGGGGGCTTATATAAAGGTTTTGTTCCCAAAATACGATAAACATCTTAAAATATCACTCGATCTGGACAGAATTTGATAGAACTTCTACAAAATCTATAGACCTCAAAATTTAGTCGGCTAATGTTGTAAAAACAAGTAAGGAAAGTCTAAAGTCGCGGCGGGCGCGCGCTATATTATAACCCTGCACCACTTTTGTAGATCTAAATTTTTCGATAACATATCAACATCCGTCAAATGTGTTTGGGGGTCTATTATATAAGTTTGTTCCAAATACGTAACATTTAAATATCACTCGATCTGGACAGAATTTGATAGACTTCTACAAATCTATAGACTAAAATTTAAGTCGGCTAATGTAGTAAAAAAACAAGTATAGGAAAGCTCAAAGTCGGGCGGGGCCGACTATATTATACCCTGCACCACTTTGTAGATTTAAATTTCGATACATAATCACATCCGGTTCAAATAATGGGGCGCCTATATATAAAGCGTTTGTCGCCAAATACATACATTTTAATATCACTCCGATTTGGAGCAAATTTAAGTTGGTTGCTAATGTACTAGGGTGGAACACAATTTTAAGTAAAAAAATACACCCGAAAAAAGTGCCTTCCGAACTAAAGGTGAGTATTAAGTTGCAATTTAGCCGCTAAATTCGTGAATTTCGCACGATACTTTTCTTTAATTAATCCCATTTTAAGGAATACACACTTTGTTGAACAATGTTTGCTTTGGATATTCCCCATCAATTCATAATGAAATCTCGCGCAAAATATATGTACTAATTTTATAACTTTTCTTACATGATTTCAGTTTTCACTTTTTAGAGTGAAACATTCAGCGGCTTCAAACTTCGAACTTATTACTCAACCTTAAACAGGAAAAAATGTTCCATCAAATTAGTTTAATCCATTTATTTCCATTAAGGTAAATTTTTGTGAAAAATTAATAAAATTTACCTCGTTTCAAGCTAAAAAAATTCCTAAACTGTAAGCAGTTAGAATAGTTCATTAACACTAGAATAAGGCGCAGTGGAATCTTTACTCATACTATATTTCTCGCTGGAGTATATAGAATTTACTACTGAAAAAGAAAATTTATTCACGATAACAAAGCATTCCGTAAAAATAAACAAAACCGAATAAAACAAAGTTTCCTCAAAATTAGTAAAATTTCTTATAAAAGTATAATTTGCGACTTGCTTATATATAGAAAGTTTTCATAGCATACGAGACAACCCTTGCAGCATAGAGAAAAATATTTAGTTCATTCGTACTAATAGAAGTATGGCATCCTTTCAAATTAAGAGAAACACACTTGTTGAATATAACGGAAATTTTCCTAAAATTTCTATGTCTACCATGCTAATCGATACCTGTCATCGTAATCGAATGTGTTTCGCGTGGTGTAATCTGAATATATTTGGCGCGTCGGTTGTTTTTTTTAGTTGAATCGCGTTTGTTTTGGTATTACGGAGAGATTGCGTTTAAAAAAATAAATATGGCTAAAAATAATATTTAATAAATAACAAATAAAATATATAAAATATTTTGTTATATTTTAAAAATTAGTGGAGGAAAATGTTCGTTTTTTTAAATAAATCTATCAATGTTCCGTGGATAGTTGTATAAAGAAAGAAAACATCAGCAGAATAACAACCCTTGTCATTTTGTCTATTTTGGAATCTTCATTATCAAGTAATATTCAGTGACGCTAACCTTTTGACAAAATGTTTTATGATTTTTTTATATTTGTAGGTATTGAAATTTTGTAAAAGCTGAGACAAAAATCGTTAAGGCAGCCAACTTATTAAAAGTGAAAGATACAAGAAGAAGAAAAAAGTGGCGTGGTTTTACAGTTGATAATACCACACGGAAATTGGAAATATTGGAATAATAAACTATAATATTTCAAAGAGATTCGATGCTGTTGATTCTTAATAAATATATTCAATATATTAATAAAACATTGTCTTTTAATTGAAGATAAAATTTGCTTATAGAAAAAATAAAATTGTATTTAAAAACGAAGGGTAAGCAGTTCTAATTATGAAGCTAAAAGTTTTACCACGAAATGTGTAAGATTTGTACCCCGAAGATGAATGAAAAAATTTGCATAAAATCATTCCATTTATGAATTTCAAAATTAGTTAAATTTTTTCATTCTGTAGTATAGTGGTACATAAATATAGGAAAATTTAACCTAATTATAATGGAATACATTTATTCCTAATTTCATACGAAAATCACATCTCGTTCAAACAAAGTAAAAATGCCTCTTTTGGCGCTATACGAAGTTCAACTTTCTTCACAATGAGTTTCATTTTAAACTTAAAGAAGGGGGTCACTTTTTTTCTGGGTGTATGTGAAAACATTTAAAATCTGAAAGCATTTTATAGAGGAAACTTCGCAAAAGTTTATTTATGGTTTTATCCGCTAGATAATATGTACTAGAAGTTAAGGAAAATTAGAGTCATTTTTATAAGCTTTTCGACGTAAGCAGTGGCGATTTTACAAAGGACATGTTGGTATTTTGACCATTTTTGTCGAAATACAGAAAACATATATATGGGAGCTATATCTAAATGCTGAACCGATTTTCATCAAATTTTGGCACACATGACTATATTACTAATTGTACTCCTAGCTGCAAATTTTCAACAAATTGGCGCCAAAAACTCTGGCTTCTGGGCGGCCATATAAAGCCATATCGGAGCAAAAATATATAACGGAAGCTATATCTAAATCTGAACCGATTCAATCAAATTTGGCACACATCACTATCATACCAATTGTACTCCTTGTTGCAAAATTTGAAGCTAATCGGGATAAAACTCTGGCAGTCTGGTCATAATAAGGTGCGATATCGGGGGGGGCGAGAAAGATATTATATATGGAGGCAATATCTAAAATCTTTGAATCGCATTTGCAACCAAAATATTGGCACGCATATCTTACAATGCTAAATCTACTCCTGTGCAAAATTTCAACCAAATTGGGGCCAAAACTCTACTTTTAGGACCATATATAGCTGCATGTAGGCGAGAAGATATATATGGGAGCTATATCTAAATCTGAAACCGATTTCAATCAAATTTTGCACACTTGACTATACTACTAATTGTACTCCTAGTTCAAAATTTCAACCAAATTCGGCCAAAAATCTGGCTCTGGGCCATAATAAGTCCATTATCGGGCGAAAGATTTATATGGGAGCCTATATTCTAAATCTGAACCAACCAAATTTTGCACAGCTTGATATACGACTTAAGTTGTTATGATTTGTTACAAAATTTTCAAGCAAATCGCTATTAAAACTCTAGCTTGCTGGGTTCCATATAGTGCATAATCGGGCGAAAGATATATATGGGAAGCTATATCTAAAATCCGAACCGATTTCTTCGCAAAATCAAGGGGTTTCTATTTCTGACCGCAAATTAGGAACATGTGGCCAAATTTGAAATGGCAATTGGAGCTTAAATTGCGGCACTAGACTTGATCACTAAAATCGTGTTCACAGACAGACGGACGGTCACGACAGACGGACAGACGGACCAGACAGACATGGTTATATCGACTCAGCGGATCCACTGCTGAGTTTATTGCCAAAAGAATCCATGTGTCCTATCTCGTCACCTTCTAGTGCTTTTACAAACATATGCACTAACTTATAATACGCCTGTCTCCACAGTGTGGCGCAGGGAATAAAATATGGGAACATTTAAATCTAGAGCAATTTTAATTTTATTTGATGATTTATCCGCCATTAATATATGTATTAGAAGTTTAGAAAGTTAGAGTAATTGTTTACACTTTTTCGACTATGCATGTATCGATTTTTACAAGGAAAAGTTTGGCTATTTTGCAAACATTATTGTCAAAATTCATGACAAAACTTACATTATGGACGATATATCCTAAAATCTGAGACGATTCAACAAAATTTGGCACACATCAACTATAATTACGTAATTGTACTCTAGTTGCAAAATTTCAATCAAATTGGCCTAAAACCCCACTCTGGCTTATGGGGCATATAATCATATCGGGCGCCCGGGTGCACGGCGCGAAACAATATATTTATGGGAAGCTATATCTAAATCTAACCGATTTCAATCAAGATTTGGCACACATGACTATACATACCAGTTGTTCTCCTTGTGCAAAATTATCAAAGCTTAATCGGGATAAAACCTTGGCACTTTGGGGTCCATCACTAAGTGCATTATCGGGGCGATAAGATATATAATGGGAGCTGTATCTAAATCTGAATCGATTACCTCAACCAAATTTGGGCAGCATATTAATGCCCTAAATTCCTCGCTGGTTGCCCAAAAATTTCAACCAAATTGGGCAAAACTCTGGCTTTTAGAACCATATTTTAGTCCAATCGGGCGAATAGATATAATATGGCGAGCTATACTCTAAATCTGAACCGATTTCTTTCCTAAAATCAATTAGGGCTTCTATTCTGACCCAAATTAGGAACATGTGCCAATTTGAAGGTGATTTTGGACTTTAAATTGTGGACCTAGACTTGATCACAAAAAATGTTTCACAGGCAGACGGTACGGACGGAGGGACGGACGGACAGACGGACATGGTTATATTGACTCAGGGACCCACCCTGAGCATTATTGCCAAAGACACCATGTGTCTATCTCGTCTCATTCTTGGTGTTACAAACATATGCAATAACTTATAATACCCTGTTCCACAGTGTGGCGCAGGGTATAAAAAGAATGCGAATTTTCTTATTGGGCGGTGAACATGTAGCATGTTTGTGGCAACCATGTTATATTCTTGGACATTATTTATCTGTATTCGACAACCATTTTATGTTTCGCAAGATAACAATATTTTTGTTTTCTCGCGAAAATGTTCCATGTTCCCCATCCTAAAATAACATTTTGCTCTAGGAGGTGAATAACATTTTGCTCTGCGTGTACTTTTAGTTCATTTTTTTATGAGGATGTCTAAATTATTGTAGTTAAATGCTACACTCATAGCAAATAGACTGCTATTGGAAAAACACTGAATGACTATTTTAAGCATAACAAAACTGCTTTGAACCCTTTTTTTCTTCTTAAAACATCTGATTACTTTCTTGCAGCAAAACATAAAAATTTGGAATGTTAGTTCTTAAAACCACCTCAAAAAAAAAAATCGCTTCTGTAACACAATACCCCAAAACACATTTTGCTACAAGCCAAACAAAAATTTGTTTGTATTGTCAAACATATTATGTTTTTCACCTTAGGCATACACTGGTAGAAACAAATTTTTAATGAAAATTCTTTGAGTATATATATTTTAAAGGACGCCATTGGTTAAAGGCTTGGCCTGATTTAAGTCCCCGATCTTTAAACAATGAAAACACACTTTTTTTTTCAAATTTCGCTTTTTATTATTCAACATAGTTCCCTTCAAGAGCGATACAACAATTTATAACGACTTCAATTTTTGATACCATTTTGGTAGTCCTCCTTCGGTTTTTGCCTCAAAATACGGCCTCAGTTTCGGCGATCACCTCTTCATTGCAGCCAATTTTTCTTCGCCTTGCGAGCATCCTTTTGACGGTCTTGAGAACGAAGAAAAAGTCCGCTGGGGCCAGATCCGCGAGAATGACGGTGGGGTGTGGAAGCATTCAAGCCCAATTACATGAATTTTTGCCATCGTTCTCAATGATCTTGTGGCACTGGTGCTGTTGCTCTTGTTAAGAAAACAACACTATTTTCTTCTTCATATGGGGCCGTTTTGCACCGATTTCGACCTTCAAACGCTCGCAATAATGCCTATAATAGTTCACTCGTGATGGTATTTTCCCTTCACAAGATAATCGATAAAATTATTCCATTGCGCATCCCAAAAAACAGATGGCTCATTACTTTGCCAGCGGACTTTTGAGTCTTTCCACGCTTTCGGAGACGGTTCACCGCCGTCTCTGTCCACTCAGCCACACTGTTCGATTGGACTTCAAGAGGTGTAGTGATGGATGCCATGTTCATCCACTTGTCACATACGACGGAAAAACCTCCAAATATTGATTGAATGATAATGACCAAACACGTTCCTTTGATTATCTTTAAGGCCTACTGCTATCATCGATCAACTTACATTTTCTGGTCATTCAAAATCATTTTGTGGATCTTTTATTGATGCTTTTTTTCGTCCGGCTAACCACCTCTTTCGGGCGTCCAACTGCGATCACCGTCCCTCCGTGCTCATTTCACCACGCATTGAATTATTGCATACAATCAATTTTGTTGATTTCCCTGGGCAGCAGCTCGGAAACTCATTAATTTCAAGCAAAGTTTTTGTCTCCACCGTTTTTTTCCCTCAGAACACAGTATTTTATCAAAACACGAAATTCCTTTTTTTTCATTTTTTTTCACAATAACAAAAGGTTGCTTCACAAAAGACGCCTCTACTCACAAACTTAATTGACTTACAGACTCAAATTATTGACACGATCATTTGATGTTGTTACTAAAGGTTGATTCTTTTTGAGGGTTTAGGATTTTCATTGCATTAGTATTTGACAGCATCACGTCGGGATTTCAAGCACATGGTTGTCAAAGAGAAAGATGCTCAGTATGCTTTGACATATTCATCATGAATAGGACTTACTAACGAGCCACACGTCAGAATTTTCAGTGAATGGCGCCCTATAAAGTTGGCAGAAAAATCCGCTTTTTTATCGACAAATTTTGTTCGCGAATTGAAGCTCATTTTCTGGTTGATTGGCACGTAAATAAGCAAAATTTTGCCGCATTTGGAGTGAGAGCAACCAGAAGCGTTCAGAACTGCCATGCATCCCGAAAAAATGCCACTGTTTGGTTGTGCGTTTGTACGCTGGTGGAACATTGGACCAGTATTTTTTCAAAGATGCTGTTTGGAGCGCAACGTTACGGTCAATGGGCGATCGCTATCGTTCGATGCCTAACAAACTTTTTGTTGCCAAAAATGGTATAAGAACTTGAACTTGGTTGAATTGGTTTCACAAGATTGGCGCTACATGCCACACAGCTCGCGATTTATGGCCATTTTGAGGAAAACTATCGCGAGAAAGCAATTTCAGATCTCAAGAAATGGCACCGGTAAGTTTGGCCACCAACGATCATGCGATTTGACGCCTTTAGACTATTTTTTGCTTGGGGCTACGTTCAAGTCTAAAGTCTACAGAAATAAGCCAGCCAAAACTATTCAGCTTGCGAAGACAACATTTCCGTAAGAAATTCGCCGGCTACTTCCGGCCGAAATGCTCGAAAAAAGTTGCCCAAAATCTGCGACTTTCGAATGGACCACCTAAGACGCAGCCGGGTCAACACTTTAAATGAATTATCTTCAAAAAGTAAATTGTCATTGGACCAAGTCTAACGTTTCAAAATAAAGAACGATGAGATTTTGCCCAAAATTTTATGCGTTTTTTTTTAAATAAAAAGTTATCAAGCCTCTTAACAATCACCCTTTTATATAAAAATTAATATGCATTTAATACTAGCGACCAATTTTATGTGTCAGACGGGCGACTTTATCAGCCAGCCTGTTACTTTCCATCCTTTTACTTGCAGCTTACTCTCTAGGCTCTCTCTTTCTAAACACATATATTTATTATAGGCCTATTCTCTAAATTCATATATGTTTGCATCCAAAACATATTATATTTTACAAAAATGTTTATGTCCCAAAACATAAATATGTGTTCTAACATATTTACATATATGTCGCAAACATGTTTTTATGAACATTATATTGCCTGGCACTTAAAAATAATGTGTTTAAAAAATTTTAGTTCCAAAACATATTAATTTTTACACCCAAACATATATACATTGACTTTACGTCCGTTGAAGGCCCACAACTTACAGCACTTTCCAAAATGCTCCTCCCAAAGATGTTCTTTATTTTAACAACACAGGAAGTTCATTCAATTCTTTTTTTTAATCGCTTTTCTCATATTTTAAATGGGTAATTTTAACTGTTGTTTTTTCAAGGTTAGGTTAAAAACAGGGTAGAAATTAATAAAATGGTACAAATTGCTTTTTTTTGTTTTGAAAAAATGCCTTAATCCATTCGTGAAAAATTGCGAATTTTGGATAGGGCAATTTAGGTCAAACGTTTTAGACGTTAGAATGCATTAAATCATAAAAATTATTTATTTTGCAAAATAATTCATAATTTTTTTTTAAATCTCTATCCAAAACACTGAATTTGAATCACACGTTAAGAAGTGCAAGCAAGTTTCAGTTGCAACGGCTGTTTAAATAGTTGAAGAGCTAGGATCAGCTTCTACCAGTAAACTTCCCGAAGATACATTTAAAAAACTCTTACCTGTTGAAGACTAGCATTAGATTCTTGAATTTTTAAGAACCCTTCTTTGTTGGAGTTTTAGAGGAATCATATGTTATTCTCTCGTGCAAGCTGTGCAAGATATGGTAAAATCTTGTAGGTTTTTACCCCCATTATTTAAAACGATTACGAGAAGTAAATCTTCGAAATTTTACATTCGAGTTCAAGCAATTTCATGATCAGGTGCCCCTTCTATTAGCTTAAGAAGCGAAATCGGTCTATATGGTAGTTTCTAGGAATCCTGGACCCCAAACTGGAGTGGACCGTTTATAAGGGGCTATATCAAAGCCTGTACCGATACACCATATAAAGTCCTAAAAACTTTCAATTTCAGTCAAATTGGATCAAAAACTACGGTTTCTAGAAGCCCAAGAAGAAAAATCGACGAGGATATCACAATTTTCGGCCACACCATATCTGTCCGTTTCCTAAAATACTCCAGATTTCTAATTTCAGGCAAATGTTTGAAAAAAAACTACGAATTATTAGGAAGCCAAAGCAAGCTAAAATCGGGAGATCGGTTTATATGGGAGCTATATCAAAACCTGGACCGATATTCACAATTTTCGGCACACATCTTATGGTTCTAAAATACTTCTAGATTTCAAATTTCAGGCAAAATGGATAAAAACTACGGTTTCTAAAGCCCAAGACCCCAAATCGGGATGAAGGTTTATATGAGGACTATATCAAAACCTGGACCGCATATAGCTCATTTTAGCATGCCGCTTGCACACAAAGGTGGAGGTTGAATCGCTGTTGCCTTCGGCTTGAACACCAAAAAAATTTTTTTCAGCAGTGGATTATCCGCTCTCTAGTAATACTGAGTGTTTCCAGTTTCTCTAAGTGGTTTTCATTGCAAATGCTACAACACCGGTCCCGACTCGGCTATAAAAAGGAGATCTCTCTCTTTGTTGTTGACAATTCTGAGTATCTTGCATTATCTTAGGAGTCACCGTGGTGCAATACTTAGCGTGTCCGCCTTGCATACTAAGAGTCTGGGTATTGGATTTAGCTTCGAATGAACACCAAATACATTTCTGAATGTTTCAAAGTTGTCGAACTAGTTTCATCGTAATGACAAACACCGTTCGAACTGGGCTATAAAAAGAGGTCCCTTGTCACTAACAATGACAAGAGCGAAGTTCACCACTTGGGTATGGCTTTATTGCCAACCTTGATGCACTATAAAGAATATAAGATCTCAAGTAATATAAACATAATTACCCAAACGAATATGATTAAGAAACTACACTTTGAAGAGCAATGGTATCCAATTCCACAGACGTTATATGAACCGGTTAAGAATGATATCAGTTACAGAGTATGATGCATAACTCTAGGCGCTTTCATAAACCGAATGGAGCCACATGGTTTAAATTATCCATAAGTCATATGGCATGCCATATACCTTATGGATAATTTAAACCATGTGTCCATTCGCGTTATGAAGCGCCTAGAGTTATGCATCGTACTCTGTAAACTGATCACATTCTTAACCGCGTTCATATAATCGTCTGTGGAATTCGGATACCATTGCTCTTCAAAGTGTAGTTTCTTAATCATATTCGTTTTGGGTAATTATGTTTATATACTTGAGATCTTATATTCCTTTATAGTGCATCTCAAGGTTGGCAAAAAAGCCATACCCAAGTGGTGAACTTCGCTC
>PGFW01045332.1:17311-27411 GCA_003123925.1 Haematobia irritans | reverse complement strand
CCAGAACATCTTTGCACTGGTGTTCTCGTTAAGAACATCTCTATCAGTGCAAGTCGCGCAGATGTTGCCAGATTTTATTTTGATAAAGTGCGTTCATCGATTCACAATAGCAATTTATTGTGACTAATTTTCGAAAACATGAATTCAAAGAAATAAATATTTATTACTAATTGGAGCATTTCATACTAAAAATGCAAGATTTCACTTCTTTTTGTGATTTTTTAAACAGCTGATGACAGTGTTGCATTTTTGAGATGTCCTGGATAAACGATACTCTGTTTCTTTTAGTCTCACGGCTTAGCATATCCAGTGGTAAAAGAAAAAGCACGTATAGATAGTGAATATATAATGCAGGACATTTGCTATAAGAGACAGGTATAATAATATGGCAAGGTTACCACATCTTTGAATAAAGCATTAATAGCTACAAAATATTTTTTAGTAGTTTGGTTTACGTTTTTGTAAAACAACTTTGATTAAAAATGTTATATCGTTGATAGGTTTTTTCCAAAAATTTAGAGTTTATTTTTAATTGGAATTTGATAGCATTGAGACAACTGCTGTCTTCTTCCGCCATACACGTGGTGACCAGAGTTTTTATATATAATTTCCAATTATCCCTCAGTGTAATTGTTGGGAAAATCCCATAGACATTTATCTTATCGCACATGTAATGAAAAATTATGAAGATATGATATGTTGTTGTCTATTAGTATTATTTTTTTTTTTATTTGTTAAGCAAGGGATAAATTAGGGGAAATTGTACCAAAACCAAATGATGGTAATATTTATGCATTTGTCTAAATTGCCTCTCTCTAATAAATAGATTTATATAATTATTTATATTAGCCATTTGTCATTTCGCATCACTATAACTATCAAACAATAACTAACCCCTTCCATTTGTTGTTGTGTTTGTGTCATATTCATTATTTTTTTATACTATATTAACCAATATTGAATAAAAACAAACAAAGCAGCAGCCTAATGTTTCGGATAATTCTAAGGTACCTAACACGATCAACAACTCGGTATCTATAACACCAGCGCCACCATTGTCAACACAAAACCAATCCCATAATGATCAAAAGGTAAATATAACAATGATACAAATAATATTTGTTTTTTTATATATAATTAATCTCATATATTACGATTTATATAGAATGATCGCTTGAATTCCCGCGAAGATGTACAAACACCTGCCCAAAGGCAAGCTGCTGCCAAATTGGCTTTAAGGAAACAGTTGGAGAAAACTTTGCTTCAGGTATTTATTTTTATATATTGATTAACAATAACCATCTTAATCCGAATGTGACTTTGCATTTTTTTATATAGATTCCTCCTCCTAAACCTCCACCACCAGAGATGCATTTTATACCAAATCCCAGTAATACCGAATTTGTTTACCTGCTAGGCCTAGAGACTGTGGTCGATTACATAACGACCAATAAAAAAGCAAATGCGGTAGCTGCACCCTTTCGTTGTGCCCAGTGTAAGATTGATTTTACACCTGTATGGAAATGGGAGAAACAAGGTATGTTTGAGTTATCCCAGATGTTGTTATGATATATTTATTATTTTATATTTATGTATAAACACAAACCTTGAAATAATTAATTCAATGTGACTTATTTTAATATACAAATTAGAACCTGAACTAGAATAGAATCACATTTAATAATGAATTTAACTTTTTATGATAGTCTGATATCGAAACAAGCGATTTACGTCCAAATGATTGATGCTGTGATTTTATAACCATTACAATTATTTTTCGAGCTTGTCAAAGATTTGGAAGGGAATGGACGCCTAACTATATATGTTTTAAGACGAACGAGGGTGTATTTCCATAGATCTGTTGTTGTCTCCTTAAAACCAGTTTCAATAAGTTATCACAGTAAATTGTTGTTGACTAAGAAATAAGGCCCCATCATCTTCAAATTTATCACAGTTTCTTAATTGATCCCAAATACAGACCCTATTAATGTTTTGAGAATATGGGATAAGATTTAGATTCAACTATCATAATATATATAGAAATAGCCACGACTTCCTAGCCGTAATATTGACTACCGATGTCCACTTAGGAAGACATTCGAAAATGAAAACAAACTCTATTTCCCCACAAAGTTTCGTTTTATTTCTCGATGTTATTTTAAAGTAAAGATTTTAATCGAAATAAGCCATAAATATTTCCCATATTGGTGAGCACAAAAATCATTTTTATAAACTTTTTGTTTTTAACAATAAACGAGACTATTTTTCTACTGTATGTCTCTAGTAAATGGGTATTCATAAAAGAACTATAGCCGACAAATTCTGGATTCTTTTTGCAGTTTTTCTCACACTTCGATAGATATAATAGGCCAAATATCTTTTATTTTCGTAAGGCCATTTGGTCACAATTCAAGACTTCAGATCAGTTCTCAGAACGAGGACTTGTGTAGATCTAGACAATAATTGACTTACGTTTCATTGATTGGTAGTTTTGAAAGTTATACGGACAACGGTCAAATAACAACACTGCGATTGCGCCGTTCAGTGAGTAGCGGGATACTTGCCCTGTTAATGTGAGCCAATAAAGATTAATGTTAAATACTCTTTGAAAAAAGGCAAACATTGCCCAAAAATACGATGGGTTAGGTCGGTCAGATTCCGTTGGTAACCGGTCCTAAAAAATGCCACGTCAATAAAGTTGATAAGGAATAAGGAATTGATTGGAATCCGAATTTGGGGACTGCCTACTTGTTCAGTAAGATCGCGTCAAGAATAGTTTTAAGCTAGTTCAGCTTGAAATCACGTAACCTTGAGTACCTATCGGTGGTAAATGAGATGTTGTTAGCATTGATAGCAAGGCTATTTGTCCTTGCAACATTTTGATTTATGCATCTCCTTAGAATACCAACATTTAAAGAATCTCAATGAAAAAAACACGCTCAATATGTCACCCAAAATTCAAAGGTATGTGTTTCAGAACGACAGAAGTGGATAATAATTCGCGGTGCGGAATCATGTAGCGGGTTACAGCTATTCAAGGTACCGGAGCCGCAGGAAAGGTTATATGCGAGAACCAGATGTCGCTCAGTTAACGGTTAAGGAAAGCTTGAAAGCTGAACGCATACCAACGACTGAAAAGCGCTGTGTCAAGGCCTTACAACAAGAAGCGCGCAAGAATCGAACAAGTTTGGTACACAAGCTCCATCGCCCGTGGATGTCATCTTCTAGCTATCATAAAGTTGCCAATCAATCGCAAAGTTCATCTCATCAACAGCAGCGCAAGTCCATGGCGCATACAAACACAGCCGCAGGATCGCACACGTGCGGCATCCGACCAGCGGGCTTTTAGTTAATCTGCATCCATCGGTAACTGTAATAGCCCACAAATGTCAAAGCACCTACACTTTATAACCACCACGTCCAACACCGCGCCACAGACATGGCCAACCAACACACCACCACGCTCCTATACCCCAAGGTATCCGTGTATCCATCTCACATGCATCCAACCCAGTCCAGCAAGGTCAAATATTCTCTCATCATTCGCGCAGCAGCCAACAACAACATCGCACCACGCAGCAGCAACAGCGGACCCAGAGGAGAGCGAGACGGGAACTGAGGCGGATGAGCGCGAGCGGCGAGCGGAGCGCGAACGGGAACACGTGAAAGAGACGCGGGCGAACAATCATCGCGCTGAGAAGACAACAGCAAAAGGTCGGCTTGAACAACCAACAACAACAGGCAGCACACGCACACAACAACAGCAGGCCAGCGATCAGACAAACAAGTATTGAAAATAGTTGCGGCGGCTGGCATTAGCGGCGCGCGCGCACATTGGGTGGCCCTTGGCTTACCGCGGTCTCACTAATTCGCCGGGGTATAGGTGGCCTCGGTAATTTTTTTTTTTTGGCAATCTGGGAAATCGTTGGACAATTTGGGTAATTAGCAGGCACTGGGTGGGATTGGCGAATCTGTGGAGCTGCTTGCTGCGGCGACATACAAATCAAGCTGCAGGGGGCAGCCGCGAAGTTAGCGAACGCAGTACACACAAATCCCAGCAGCAGCAAGCTGCTGCAATGGCAAGCCTGTCCACGCAAAGCATTTTCAGAGTATGATACATAAATTTTGGCTAAATTAATAGGTTCATCTACTCATGCTCTAACTTGCGTAATTCAGTCGATGAAGTAGTACTTCCGATAACTCGTGGTCCCACCACCAAAAACAAAACAGTATCTGATCAAGTCACGAGAACTGTGAATGTCCGATTCCCAATTTACTTGTTTTTACAATTGAATGTATTCGAATCACAAATCGATAGGATAAGTTTTAAAGTGGACCTATGAAAAATATCTTGATGAAAATTAATTGATTTTTTCAGCAATTTCAATTAATATTTTAATTGTCAATTAAAAATTTAATTATGTTGATTGCAAAACTCCAATTAATTTGTTCATTGAAGACAGGCGTAATATATTGTTCAATTCCTTTGTCCTTAACTGACGTCTAGTATTTTAGTTTGATAAAAGTTGGGATTGTTTTAAATAAATGCTTGTTTAAAATTGTACACAAAATTCAATCACTCTAGTTTATTAAAAAGTTAAATTGTATCAATTAATTTTTTATTAAAAATTTAAATTTCAACATTGAATTAATTAACTTAATGTTTCTATCTGATTAAAAGTTAATTGTATCAATTAATTTATTGAATTTCACTTCATACTTTTTTATGGAAATTTTGGTGATATTTTTTCTGTGAACACTCCAAAGGAAAATCAATCAACTTATATTTCGTTCATGCAGAATTAGTTTTCTCGAGGTGTCTGTTCAAACTTCATCAGCTTTAATCAGTTTCTCTTTATGTGGACCATTACAATTGAGTTTCCATGATCGGGAGGCACTCAGTGATAAGAGAGAGTTCACCCACTGTGGTATCACAATGGAGACTGAATAGTCTAAGTGAGGCTGATAAATCGGGCTGCACTACAACTAACCGTCACCCAATTATTAAAACTGCTTTTACAATGTCAAGTAGAAAAGTGGCCGCTTTCGCACTTGATGTTGAATAACATTTTTAAAGTAATTTGGGGTAGGTTAGGTTAGCTATAGTTGGCAGCCGATATTCTCGTGGCTACTGTCAGACTATTCAGTCCATTGTGAGTACACAGTGGGTGCCAAATCTGCTGCCTTATCACCTGGTGTTGCCGATTCTATCGTAAAGCTGCAATTGGTTAAGTTGTCCAATAAAGAGACCTGATAAAAGCTATGAGTTGTGAACAACCCCATCATGAAAGAATAATTCTGTCACAGGGACGAACACTCGATGAAGTTGGACTTATTCTTCTTGTGAGTGTGCACAGAAAAGAATTAAATGAAAATGTTGATGATAGGTTGAAATTAATAATTATGTATTGTTTTATCACGATAGCAACGCATTAAAGCAATCTGATGAACTCAGTTAAAGTTTAGATAAAAATAAGTAATCTTTTAATAAAGGATGTGATTGAATATTTTAACTAAAAAATGCCTAATAATATGTAAAAAAATAGGTTAAGAGTGAATTAGTTTTTATGTGAATAAATTGAACTTGAGTTTGCAAATCAACATCAACTTACACATTTTTACGTAATTGAATCAATTAAAATAGTTAATTGAAATTTGTCTGAAAATCAATTATTTTTTAATCAAGAGTTTTCTATGCCAATTATAAACTTAATCTGGTAGCTATCATTTTGATCGAAAGAGCATTGTCAATAAAAAATACAATGATTCAATTATTCTGGTGATTGATCAGAATTTCTTGTTTGGTGTGTGTCGGACACGATTATCCGGGATTACGATCTTGTTACTCCCTCGACTGAATTAAGCGGCAATTAACGAAGGTCAACGTCATTACATTTACCCAAATTTAATGCGTATATACTCTGAAAATTTGCTGTTGGTAAGGCTTGCATTGGCAGCAGGCTGCTGCTGCGGATTTGTGTTGCTGGTGTGCGGCCTAAGTTCGCGGCTGCCGCCGCTGGCAGTGGAGTTTGTAGTTGTCGCCCGCAGCATGCGAGCTCCAAGATTCGCCCAATCCATCCAGTGCCTGCTAAAATACCCGCAGATCTGTCAGATTCCCAGTTGCACGTAAATTACCGGAGGCACCGTAGACGCCGGACTTAAGTTATTTGAGACCCGGTAAGCCAAGGGAGCCAATGTGTTCGGGGCCGTAATCAGCCGACCGCATACTTCGGCTCTTGCCATATTGGTTGTTCGATGTGCTAGGCTGTTGTTCGTTGCTTGTTGTGGTGTTGTTGTTGTCTGTTTGCAGCCACCTGTTGCTGTTGTTGCTCAGCGCTGATGATGTTCGCGTTCTCTGTTCACGTTGTTCCTTTGCGCGCTCGCGCTCGGCGGCTCGCGCTCACGCTCGCGTCGACGTTCCGGTTTCGTCCTTCGTTTCACGCGCTGTTTCGTGTGCCTTGGTGGTGATGTGTTGGTTGTTTGCTGCCTGCTGATGATTTGCATGCGATGCTATCTTCACTTCGGGGCTTGGACTGGGTTGAGATGCATGTGAGTGACTGTGATACACGGGTGATGACTGTTGGGGTAGCTAGCGCGGTCATGGTGGTGGTGTTGCTGTGTGATGTTGTTGGGTGGCGGTGTTGGCGTCGCCGAGGTGTCTGACTTACTACGTGTAGGTGTGTTGAGCCACTTTGGTGCCGGATAATACGAGTAACGCCGATGGGAGGACGATCCGTGAATAAAGCCGCGCGCTGTCGATGCCGCATGCGTGCGTCTGTGGTGTGGTTTGTGCGCGATGGATTGGGCTGCTGTTGATGAGAATTGATTGCGATGACTCTGGCAGATTATGGAAGCTGAAAGGATAGATCCACGGTGCGAGACTTGGTGTGGTATGGCAGAACGTTGTTCGGATTTCTTGTTCTGTGTTGTAACAGGCGCGTCTGGAAAAGGCTTGGTTCCAGTCGGTTGGTATGTTCAACCCGGCGGCAGGTTGGCGGGCGCGCCGAGCGTGCGCCGCGGGTGCCTGCCCCCCCCGGCCGCGCCGCGATGGTTAACCTGTTCTTGACATTAGACGTCGACAATTGTTCGCATGTACCTTTTGGGTCTCTGTGACTGAACTAGTGGTTATAGCATGATGGAAACTTATGGAATTACCTATTTTGTGCGTTTGAAAGCACCATATTTGGAAAATTTTGGTGAATATTGTCTAGTGTGTTTTATTGTTGCATTGATGTGGCTGTTGTGTATATAAAACTGCAGTACAAGTAACCAATGGTAGTGCAGAGGGGAACAAATCTTCCCTTCGCGAAGTGCAAGCAATGCTCTCTTAACGGATACGCCGCTTATCACAGTTGACTTTGACTTCACGGTAGAATAGCTCGATCCCGCTGAGCGAGCTACGGTTCGCGTGGGCTGTGTGTTGACAAAATGAATGCCCAATTCGGTCGTCCTAATCATTCCTTAGCTCCCTTAAGAACTGTGTCTCCGCGCCCGCGGATGCAGCTCTCATTTCTTAGATGAGGGTCTGACACACGGCCATGCACGATCCCACTGACTGTTCTATGCCGGCGTTGTGCTTGTCTGTCGACAAAGAAGAGTTGTACGCTCACACCTAGAGTCTTCCGTTGGTCCGACAGCGCTCGCTTCAAGCAGTGGGGCAATGAGTGCCGTCTCAGACTCACGGCGGAGAGTCTGTATGCGCGATTCGCTCTACACCGCGGCCGCGCGCGGTCTGGTGCGCAGAGAGCACATAAACGTACGTCAATTATTCTTAGAGCTTAAAGTTTGTTCTGAAACTTGATTCTTGAATTGTGACCAAATGGCCTTACGAAATAAAGTATTTGGCTATAATATCTTCAAGTGTGAGAAAAATACAAAGAATCCAGAAAGTATCGCTATAGTTTTTTATGAATCCATTTACTAGAACATACAGTAGAAATTCTCAATATTCGTTTGATTGTAAAGAAGTTTATAAAAATGATTTTAGTGCTCACCAATATGGAAAATATTTATGCTTATTTAGATTAAATTACTTTAAAATAACATCGAGAATAAAACGAAACTTAGTGGGAAATAGGTTGTTTTCGTTTTCGAATGTCTTCTAATGGACATTAAAGTATTGACGGCTAAGGATAGTCGTGGCAGTATTTCCATAGTATAGTATAATGACAGTTGAATACTGAAATTGAGCAATATACTCCAAAACATTAATAGGGTCTGCTGTATCTGGAGATCAACGTTAAGAAACTGTGAGTAATTTGAAGGATGATGGGTGCCTTATCTTCTTAGGTCAAACGACAAGTTTACTGGTCGATACGTTATTGAATTGGTGTTTGACGGGGAGGACAGACAACGGATCTATGGGAGATACACCCCGTCCGTTGTGTCAAGAACCCTGGCTATATAGCTTTAGGCGGTCCAATCCTTCTAAATGCTGTTGAAAAGTAAGCTCGAGAACATACATTGTAATGGTTACTTCAAAGAGTCCGCCACGCAGTCCGATGCGCCGCACTTTGGACGGGGTGGTGTCTCATCATGGAAACCGTTTAAATATCACTTACGAAATGTCGATTGCGGTTCGCCCATTCGTACGGTCTGCAGGTTCTAACTTTGTGATATTAAATAAAGTCGCAACTATTGAAGTTCAGATTATTTGTCGAAGTCTCTGTTCTATACATAAATCCTACCGACTCTAATCTACTTTCGGTAACAGACATCTGGGATAAACTCAAACATTACTCTGTTCCTTCATCCCATTTCGCATACAAGCGTGTAAACACGTCAGGGATTTTACACTGGCACAACGAAAGTGCGTTTACCCATTTCGCTCTTTCTCTTAGCCTTGTCTGGTATGGTAATCGACACAGGCTTCTAGGCCCTAGCAAAGGTAAACCAAATGCCGCTATTTTACTGGGATTTCGGTAGTAAAAAGTGCATCTGCCTCCGGTGGTGACGGTTGTAGGAGGAGGATATAGTATAAAAATGCAAAGTCAATTCGGATTAGATGGTCTATTACTTTCATCGAACCTATCTGATAAAATAAATACCTGGGTCAACAGTTTTTCTCCAATTGTTAGGTCCGTCTCAAAGCCCAATGGTTGCAGCGTTGCCCCTTTGGGCAGTTGGTTTGTAACATCTTCGCGGGGAATTCAAGCGCGACTGATGTCTTATAAATCGTAAATATATGTGAGTTAATTTAGAGTTATTATATATAAAAAAATATTAACTTGTGTAGTTATGTTCTATGTAATTCTACCTTTTGATCATTGAATGGGATTGGTTTTGTGGGTTGGACAATGCTGGCAGTGTCGTCTAGTAGATACCGGAGTTGTTGATCGTAGTTAGGTCACCTGTAGCAATTATCGAGAACACTTACTAGGCTGCTGGCTTCTTTTGTGTTTCTTTCTTTGGTTTTTATGGTCAGATAACTTGGGTCTGCGATATTAGTATACAATAAATAATGAATGTGATGACACAACACAACAGACAAATGGAAAGGTTCGTTATTGTTCCCTTGATATTATATTGATGGAAATGACAAATGCTCAATATTAATCAATAGTGATAAATGTTATTTATTAGAGAGAGGTGAGAGATCAATATAGACGAAAAATGATAAAGTATCTACTCATTTGGTTTTGAGCTTCTACAATTGTTGTCCCTAAATTTATCTCTTGCTGGTGGCAAATAAAACAAACGGAACTAATAGGAGCGATCAACATATCACTCATGCTGCAGCGTAATTGTTGCAATTACGCATATGCGTGACGCGCTCCAAGTGGTCTAATGTGATTGTTCCCGCAATAGATTAATGCAGGATAAATTGAGAAGGATATTATAAACTCTGTCCAGTTATCGAAGAAGCGTTGTTCGATGCTTTGTAGAAATATAATAAATCAACGACTATAACAATGTTTTTTACAAAAACCGTAAAACCGAAACTACTTGAAAAATATCTTGTAGCTTTAATGCTGTATGTCAAAAGTTCAACCTTCTATTATAAATGCAATAAGCCAATGTCTGCATAGTATCTATAGATGTGTTTTTTTACACTGGATATGCTAAGCCGTGAATGATAACAGAAAACAGAGTACTGCGTT
>PGFW01045330.1:16503-26517 GCA_003123925.1 Haematobia irritans | reverse complement strand
AGGACAAACACAATTAATGAAGGGATTTACCAAATTACTTCCTACGTGATATAAGTGTAAGTGTGTGGATCCATTCAAAAGTACGTATATATAAAATAACACACTTCAATCAACACACACACACACACATATGTTCACTCAAAGAGAAAGAGAGCAGAAATAATATCATCGTATTGTGTTGCAAAATATATATCTTCTAAGGAAAATATCCATTGCCATATATATGTTTGTATATGATTAGTGTACACTAATACACATACACATTCATGTATACAGATATACTACTATAACACATATCTCACTAGCACTTTATTATGGCATATATTCTATTGTACGCTGTCCTGAAATCCTTGAAAAACAAAAATCGAGCGGAAAATTGCTTTTCTTGTTTTTTTTTCTCTATAAGAGTATGGAGGAGTTTTTTAGGGTTTGCTGCCCTTCTTATGTCTTTGTTGTTGTTGGTTGCTAATTTATTTTATAATAAACGAGCAAGTGATTGCAAACAAAACTAAAAAAAAGGTCAGATATGATAACCATATGAAAGTCTACAGTCGCAATTTTTCCTTTTTTCTCCTTATGGACACAAGTTTTTTTTAGTTACAGGTTAAAGGCTTCCAAGAAATTTTATACAAATACATAGAAAATATTATAATTTGGAAAGGATTGAAAACGATCATCAAAGCAAAATGTATTTATGGTTGTTTATCTAACATGTTAGAACGGCCACAATGTATATTTTTTGCAAGGTTTCGATATAATAAAAGTGTACTTTGAGTTACGAAAATGTATTAAAATTATTCTTATCCGCCAAGTTATCTCCCTTAACCATATCTAAATTAAATAGTCTCTAAAATGTAAATCCCTTAGAGTGTCAAGTTCGAGAGTCATATCCACTATTTTGAAACAATTTCTTTTTATACGAGTTATCAATAAAATTTAGCACACTTTGACATACACTATTAAATGGTAATCTAGTGCAAAATTTCAACCAAATTGGGCTAAAACTCTGGCTCTGGGGGCTAAGTCTATATCGGGCGAAAGATGTAGTATAAGAACTATATATCAATCTGAACCGATTTCAATCAAATTTGGCACATCTGACTATAGTACCTATTGCTCTCCTGGTGCAAAATTTCAAAGCAAATCAGGGTAAAACTCTGGCTTCTGGAGCAATATTAAATCGTTAACGATTTCTTTTCAAAATCATAGCGGCTTCTATTCTGACCACAAAACACGGAATCTTTGTGCCAAATTTGAAGGCATTGGACTTAAACTGCGACCTAGACTTTGATCACAAAAACTTGTTCACAGGCAGACGGACAGACGGACATGGCTAGATCGACTCAGGGACCCACCCTTAGCATTATTGCCAAAGACACCATGTGTCTATCTCGTCTCCTTCTGAGTTTTGCAAACATATGCACTAACTTATAACACCCTGTTCCACAGTGTGGCACAGGGTATACAAAATGTAATCTGATTTTATAGCAAGAATGGACTATGTTACGTCCTGCGAATTTGCGAAAATTGAATCCTTTTGCTCCTGTAAAGCAAACAACAATTTATTGTGTTTACGAGAAGCGTTATGTCCTAATTTCGGCTAGGATTGGAATCGTACGTCTAGATTACTGCATATGTAGCGTGGAATGCCCGAGGATTCTACAAAAATGTAAAAAGGATAATATCGTGCCTAGTCGGTTCATAAATTTTGATCACACAAAAATTAGTTTAATGAGCTTCAACCCAGCCGGTTTGTGATCAGTCAATTTCTCGAATGGTAGGTAGTTGTATTGGCATGGTCGACTTTATTAGTTTCTAGAGTGAATATTAGCGCAGATCTACAAAGTTTTCAATTACGGACCAAGCGTTAGGTTTAGGTTAGAGTTATGTGGCAGCCGATGTATCAGCTCACTAGACTATTCAGTCCCATCGTGATACCACAGTCGGTGACATTCCCTCTTACTCACTTTGAGTGCTACTCGATTCTATGTTTAGCTCAGTTGATAAGGGATCTCCTCTTTTAAAGCCGAGTCGAACGGCGTTCTACATTGGCAGTGAAACCACTTTAGATCAGTTTTTGAAACACTCCAGAAATGTCACCAGCATTAATTGAGGTCGAGGAAAATCCCCGCTGATAAAATTTGGTGTTTGGGTTTTGATCCGCACGACCCTGTGTATGCCAAGGCGGGCATGCTAAACCATTGCACCACGGTGGGCTCCCAAGTATTCGGAATCGGTAAAATGATCTGAAATATCGAATATCAGGGAAGAAAATTGCTGGAAGAAGAACCGATGTAGCTGAGATTGTTGATAATTAACAATTTACAAAATTGTATGCATAATTTATCACAAAACTACAGTAACTATGAAAAATGGTTCCATTTGCTATAGGACTTGTACTATGTACTTCCTCGTCAGGTGAAATTAGTTGCTTCAAGATGGATTTGCAAATCAGTTATCAAAGTGGATAAAACATGGCAGTTTATTTCTTCTCAATAACAATATTCCCATTATAAGCATGTACCCTTATTCCTCTTCTAGGTGACGTTTACATGTATTGCGAAAATAAGGAAGCAATAAAGACCTACGTTACATTCCCCCCCCAACAGCCTACTAAATTACAGTCTATAAAATTTATATTTTTGTGTAGCATTTAGTAGCCAGTAGTTCTAGAATTTTAATGGACATTTTGGCAAGCGAATGTGTCAAACTTTATTTTACGTAGTCTCGTATTTTTTTTTCTTTTACCAAAAAATGTCGACAAAAAACAAATTACAGTGCAGACGAAAATAAATGTTGAAAAATGAAGGCTATATACCCAAAAACTGTTGGTGGGGTCATTTAAAAATTTCGGTTAAATTCAAAAGAAAGAGTAGAAAAGCTTTATTTTTCTTCTAAAGTTAATTTATTCGAAAAGAACATTAGCAAAAGGCTGAATCCAATATCAAATATGACTTAAAATCCAAAGGCATGCCTTTCAAGAAACGTTACATATTCATCTATCGGCACGTATATGTGTTGTATATACGAAATCTGTAAATGCTTGTCATTCTGCCTATGATGATAACAACATCAAGCAGCAGTCGAGGGTACTCAAAAATATTCAAACAACAACAACAAGAACAAAAATTCCAACAGCAATCGGAAAGCGACAACGTCATGCTAAATCGATTACAATTTTGCCTGAGAGTAGTGAGACGGCACAGTGGCCGCAAAGGGCGGGCCATTACACGCTTTTTAGGAAACGCCAAAGGAATTATCGGTGGAGGGAGGACAAAATAGGAATGGAAGCAAAACTTTGAGTACTCCGTAGTATTCACTACTCCTTTTCCAGTTTTCTTTTAAGTGATGAGGTTTTCTTCATTTTATTATTCTCTATTCTCACTCTCTTCTTAGACTTATTTTTTGTTTAACATAGTCCATATAGCTCTCCACTGTTGGTGTAATATACAAACAAAAATTAAACAATGACCTAACAAGAGAATGTCGTACTCTCTATATTTTATATTAGTTGATCTCAGTTCTATCGTTACCACACGAAGTATGTACTTTTCCAACTGTCGATGTTGGTATGTGTTTGTGAGTGTTGAATCGGAAACATCTATACTCGTTTCTCTTTTAAAAGTTATTGTTACGTTATTTATGATTTATGTTTGAAGATTTAAAATTGATGCTTAGATGAGGCGGTTATGGGAGGGGGTATGGTTTAGCTGCCTGTAGTCAGTGATGTAAGACGTACAAGATTGCACTTTTCTTAAGTGATTGTTGGTAAGCATTGATTGTATATTAGTGTTGCCACAGGGCACACGGGCTTTACGAAATCAAAATATAGGCCTTAGGCTTAAATATTTTTCAAAATCAAAAAAAAAAAAATATATTGTTGCGGTATATTTTTTACCTACAATACCTATGTTGAAGACTCGAATATAGTCAGGAGAACAACAAAATTAGATATTTTATTAATTAGGTCTGATTACTTGATTTATAATTAAGCTTACATGGCTGATATGTAAAGTCATATCGATGCCCTCATTCCAGAGTAAGCTAAGTCGACTTAGCATGTTTTGATGGAGTTTCGCTGTTTTTTTGGATTCGATTTGATGTTATGAATTGCATTCGTGGTCAAAAGATCGAATTTTATAGACAATTTCTCATCAAAAAGTTATGATTAATATTGTACTTAAGCCTGTAGTCTAAAAGTTTTAAAAAAATGTCAATCAAAAAAGGAACAAACAAGCTTGTTTTCCGGCTAAAGTGGTCTAAGTAGATTTTTAGGCCATGTTATATTATCACTACTTTGTTCGTAACATACTAAAAAAAAATATAAAAAATGGTGATTTATAGACCGAAAATAAAAAGAGAATTTCTATTTTATACGGATTTGAGAAATTTCAAAGAACAAAACTTGTTTCGTGTTCCTGCTAAAATTCACTTTTTAGACTTAGCGCACTTGGGAATGTAGACATCGATTGATCTTAGTTAGAAATGTTGGTTGATCATTAAACTTAAAATTAAACAAACTTATATTTCTGTCTGCCCTTCAGGTTTATTCAAAACTATTGATTTCAATATTTCGGGTTTTCATGGAAATTTTGGAATTATAGCGCTCGATTTCCAAAAGAAACGAACATATTTACCCTCAAAAACATTAATTTCGAATATTTGCATTAAAAGAATTTAAATTTTATAAATTGAGGAGATTTAATATGGAATGCTGTTGGACTTTTGAGCTTTATAGGTTATCTCTAGATATTATCAATTACCAGTTAGATTCTCTTTCATGGTGAGTCATTTGTTTATATGCCATCACCATTACCTAAAAAATTCAAGCAAAAATTTTTTATTTCCAGACATGGCTACTCAAAGAATTGCTTTTGGCCTACATAAGCAATTGGACAAGCTGTATTGATAATAAAACACAAGAATATACAAGAAATATACATTTGTATGTAGCAATCCGAAAATCGAATTAATGCAATTAAAAAAACAGTAAACCTACAAAGAAGGAATATTTTGGTTAATTTTGAAGAATGTCACACTAAAACTTGTATTACAAACAGAAAATTTCACGGGGACTTCACAACCGTCTGTATATATTTTCCAGAAATTCAAGAAAATTTTTTAATTTGTTAAAAAAATTTCGTAGTTTAGAGAAAAAATAGGAGCTCATAATTGCAAAAATCTCTTTAATGTCATACGAAATTCAAGATGGACGATATTGGTAAAATTTTTACAAATTTTAAGAATTCTGAATATCTTTGTGTAGACATGAATTTAGTAAATCTTTTAGCTTCATTTGTGTATAATTTCCACCCGTTTTATTAAATTTATCTAATGTACACAAGAATTATTAAAATTTCAAGGGAAGCTTTCTTCAAAAATATTAATAATTACATGAACTAAAAATTGAAAAATAAATATTGGTTTTAGTGCCATATGAGATTCACTTGCTTTTTAGTGTGGGTTGTGAGTCACAGTGCCGGTGGCAAGTTACTTTAAATTTGATTAAACACCTACGCTGAAAAAAAGTAAACCCACCAGTAAGGAAAACGTTCGGTTATTTTAGGAAATTTTTTAATATTTGTAGAAAATTTTAACTAAACATATTACAAACGTTGGGTCACGCCGATGTCATAAGAAAAGTGATGTAATATGTTTTTCGACAAATTCAATAAAATTAATTAGGACATAACAAAGTTTTTTCACTTGTTAAAGGAAATTTTTCTTAATTTGAAACGAAAAACTTGGAGTTCAAAATTGTAAGAATGTCTTTAGTGACATTACGAAGTTCATGATGGACGCATTTTGGTAAAATTTTTACAAATTTAAAGAAAGTATGAACTACTTTTGTGGAAGACACAATTTAGTTAATCTTTATGCTTCATGTGAGATATTATTTTTATTGCTCGGTTTAGTTAATTTAAACTAACGTACACAAAAATTAATAGAGTTAAAGCGAAACTTTTTTTCCAAACATAATAATTCCATGAACTAAAATAAAGTTAAATTAGCTTTAGTGAAATAGAGAGTTCACTTGTTTGAGTGTATAATCAACCACTTGGTATTGACCGATATGGAGACTATATATAGTTAAGAACTGGATGAACTTTGCTCCTCCAAGAGGCTCCCCAAGTCAAATATGGGGGTCGACGTAAATTATGAAACATATATAGAAACTATTTTTACACGGCAGTTAGGCAAATAAACCGACATCACGTACGAAATTTCACGGATTGAATGAATTTTGTCCTTCAGGAGGCTCAAGAAGTTTAGAATGTGGGAACAGTTTTATATGGTGCTGCTATACATTAATAATGGCCAATAAGAACCATGGCTATCAGATTAACAGATACTAACTTCACTATGTGCATTTTTCAACTATATGCCGAATTTCGATTGGAAAAAAAGTTTGCAAACATTCTCGAAATTGATTCAAACATTAATCAAGGACACTGTCATAGATTTGGATCCTTTTATACTCACAATATTATTAAATAACAATAACTTTAGAATTACACTATCATTCTGGCGGAAATGTCAATTAGGGAAAAAGTAGTGTAACATCCAAGGCCCAAACATAATATTTTGCGAATCGAAAACGCCCTAAGACTATTGGAGAACTTACGCTTCAGGAGGCCTTACGATTGTCAAATTAGGAAATAATGTATTATCAGGAGTTATACTTAAAAAAATCAATGGCATCCTCTGTGTGCCAGTTTTTCAAGTCGATAGCTAGGTTTCGTTCGAAGTATAATGTTTTTTCAATAAGCGGACATCGATTTAGTTGGTGTTCAAAATTTCCACTTATTGACCAAGAAATATATATTAACTGGGCTCTCGAGACCATATTTCTTGCGTTGCATACTAATGGTACCATGGTTGTATACTACCACCTATGGTGGAGGATAGTTCTATGTTTCCTACACCCAAAGAAATTCATTAGTAAGGCAGCACGAAAAGTCTGCTAAAACAGCCAGAAAGTCTGCTGAAAAAGGACCAGCAGTTCCACTGTTGCCGAAAAGCAAACATTCCTCTATTTTTTAAGCCTCGATTACACTAAAAATTTATTTGGTTATAAAACAAATAAAAAATGTCAGCTATAGGAGCTATCCTAACAAATTACAACACAATATTTTATGAATATCTTATGGTATTTGACCAAAAATCTAGAAAATGTATCGAATGAGGCAATAACAGCAACACAAAAATGTTTGCTGATAGTATTTAGCGAGCTTGTAAGTATATTACAGTGCAAAATATACCCAAAAAACTATTTTGGTTCTTAAATATTGCTTTGGGGAAAATTATAACCTAAACATTTATAAATTGTTGTTCATTAGGCCCTGAAGTACAAAAGTATAACAGCAGACATCGACTGCTGTTTTTAGCAGACTTTTTTCTATGAATGTATGATGCGAGAAGCACGGTAGATTCAACCAACGAAGCATGAGGAATTTGAACCAATTTTTTTTATCAAAAGGTAAATAAATATGTTCATTAAAAATACAAGTATTATTTTATATATACAAAATCCCTTAAATTAATGGATATTATCTAACAATAATGTAATAATTGCGATCTAATGTCACACATTTAAGACTAATGTAATCTATATTTATGTCTGAACGATTCTTATCGGTTACATACGAGCTCCACACACATGTATAATCATGATCATCTACAATGATGTTCAGCCGTAAAAATTAGAAACGCCTGTATGTAGTTTAGGTTAGGTTAAAGTTGGAGGTGTCCAATTAGATGAGCGGTTAACTTTAGTTTTTAATATAGCAAACGTTCCCCAGAACAAACTGCCCACTTTGGAGGTGTCCAGTTTCAGATTGTCAAGATGAAAGGTTTCACTGTACAAGAAAATTCAACAAGGAATGCAACTACTGCACACTTAAATTTAATTTTTGTATAATATCCCTAATATCGGTTTGATAATTTTAACTATTATTTAATGATTTGTTAACAAAATATAAAAACAAATCGTTAGCGAAATGTGTTAAAGGTGCTAAGTCAAGCTTTTACAAAAAATGGATTAAGATGCAGATCGACAGAAAAATCAAAAATACATAGTTTTACCCTAAAAAAAATATAATTAAATATTATTCTGTTTTTATCTCTGTTGGTAATGATGTTAAAAGTGCTATGTCAGCACCTGTTAAAATACACATGCTAAATCAAATTTTAGATTGAGTAGGCTTTGCTAAAAAATTTTAATAGCAATTGGTTGTGTGCGATTTTGCGGAAAGTATACCGTTTGTATTGAAAGCATTTATGGTAACTACATTTACATTTCTCGAAAATAGGTTTTTTCACAATTCTATTCAAGTTTTTTGTCTCTCTGTAAAATTTCAAAAATGTGACTTAGCACTTTTACACATTAAGCTAACGAAATGGTGATTGATACTATCATTTTTATGATTTGAGAAATTTCAATCAAAAACTAATTGGGGTCAATTAATTTCATGATTGAAAGCAAAAAAAAAAAAATGTCCTGTGATGTTATGTGGAGATAAAGTCAAAGATACATAGAAATGAATAGAGATCTAAATTATAAATCTTCCTAAAAATGTCACAATCAAAGACTGAATTCAAATTAACATAGTATTTATATACAAAATTTTGCACAACAAAATCGGTAGATGGAGTGGTGTCTATTGCATGTCGAATAATATTATATAACATAACTCTGATAACCATAATAGGACATTCAAATATTTTTGATTATAACAATAAAACTTTACATTGGTTGTGTTGGTCCGAGGTCCAAATTCCGTTTTAATTAAAACTATGGACAGTTAAGGCTGACTAAACACAATATTTTAGCAATATTATCTTTTCAAATGTGTCGACAAATACCATATACAACGGCAACTCTGTCCTCTACATTCTTAAGTGTGCGGTGTGCGTATGAGTGTTATATTATTTGGTGATACCATTCCAACCAAGGGGAAACATGAAAACCAGTGGTAGGTACAAACTTGATTCGCCTTTTTGTCATGCTCATTCTCTTCAATTGGGGATAAATGTACGTCGTCCTTTCTTCTTCTTCTTGACTGAATAGGAATATTAGTGTATTTGTAGGTATATGAGAATGAGTGTTTGTGCCTGCTCACAAAGTGTATGTATATGTACGGCAATAGTAGTGGGAGAGAACGAAAGAGGCAGAGACAGAGAGCCCTCAAGACCTCTCTAGAGGGGGTCCTAACATTATTAAGAGTGAGAGTAAAGCTCTTTTTTTTGCTGTTACCAGTGTGTTTTTGTTACGTTTACCCCGCAGAAAATAACTAAAGGAAAAAAGCAAATGAAGTAAAAAAGGAATGATTTACTTTTAATGTGTAGGGATATTTGGTAACATTCCCTCCTACAGATGACGACTATTGCGACGATGACAGTTTCTTGGCATCACAAAGACTTATGGAAGATATGCAATAATTTTGAAGGACATTTAGGGGAGGAGAACCATTACGAATAAATTTCGAAATAAATAAATCCTTTTGCCAAGTTTTTGATTCGTCTGTTTCTAGTTAAACTAGATAAATTTTCATTTAAAGAAAAATCAATAATTCAGTTCTTATTTGTAAATTTTTTTCAACCTCACTCTGGTTTTCTTAGTATCACTTGGGGATACTTTGCTTAGCCATTCCTTGGAATCTGCTTTTGAAGAAAAATCAGATTAGATCTTTGTATTGTTAGTCTTAGAGCGTTATTATTTAAACACACAAAATTCCTTCCACTTTGTGTGGCCCCGTTTTCGCACTCACATACACACATAGACACATATACTCTCACATAGTCAGAGGGGTATGGGTGCCTACGTATATGTGTGTCGTTCTTTTTGTCTTTTGTGTTCGTTAGCATGTATACCCCGAATATAGAAAATATTGGTCGCAGGCTGCCTAACGGGATGGTTGAATACATGGATGGTTCGTCGGTCGGTCGGTCGGACAGTTGGTTGGATGGTTGGTTAGTTAGTTGGTTGCTTGCTTGATTTTGTTCTCTGTTTGG
>PGFW01045320.1:0-11181 GCA_003123925.1 Haematobia irritans | reverse complement strand
AGCCAGTTATTTTAAAATGTTCTGTGTTTATACGGAAAAATTAATTTATTTAGATTATAACTCCGGCTCTAATTGTTATAAGCGAATGTTACTGAATAATCCAAAAAGTCTAATGGTACACATTATACCTCTAAAAAATATTCGAACATTAAAGAACAATAGTATTTTGGGTATGCCATAACATTTTAAAACAAGTTGAACTTTTTAAAACACCCTCACAAAAATTATTCGCTTTGTAACATAGTTTCTTCAAATATCATATGCTGTGAGTTAAATGCACATTATATTATTGGACATCTTGCCTAGTTAATCATCAAATAATATGTTTGTTTATGTGAAACATATTATATGTTGGAAAGTTTTGAGCCCAAATATAATATTACTATGCTTGGTATTTTAGAATTATTCCCCAAAATACATTTATGGCTCATTTATCATACTCGCTATTTTCACTTCCACGAAATATTTTTTTGTCACCTTTATCAAATAATGTGAAAGAAATTACAACACTTTATAAATTTTAAAATTTTACCTTTCCCTTCACGGAGAAATTTAGAACCTGAGACCATACATTGTAAGCTCAACACACTTATCCAAACAGTTTGAACCAAACCAGCTGAACTACGTAGGCTTGTATATACCAGTAGATAATTATCGTTAAAGTTACATTATTGCGTGCAGCGCCACACCCATTGCAAACATAACATTATTACAGAAAACATTAAATTTGTTTGACTCACTTGAGCAGTGTTAGCATCTTAGCCTTGATGCCAAAGGTTCTTGCTCAATCCCTGCTCCGACCGAACACTTTTTTTTTAATTTACACATTTATCAATTTATACTATATAAATTTTTATATATGAACTTCGAAATGTGTTTAAAGATTTATAGTCAGTAACAGTTCTTATACATAAACGAAATTGTAACAAATTTTGGATAAAAATTTTTTATTGCAAAAATAACGATTTTGTAACAAAAAAACTATGTTTTGGAAAACAACTTTTAAATTGAAAGAAATTCAAAAACTCTAACAAAGGGAGAACCGTGAGTCGGTATAAACAACATAAATAATTTAAATAAAACATAAATTATTACACGGAACAGTTTGACTAGCATAACACCATTCTCCGTTAAAAAAGCTTATATCTCTCTTTTCTTCCCCCCTCCCGATACCGTGAAAATTTGCTAATATTTATTGTTGTGTTTAACATTTGAGATAGTATTAATATTTAAATTTGGCTTATTATTACTTGCATAATTTTTAAACAGATGTTATAAATGGTATAAAGACTAATAAAAAAAAAAAAACTAAAAAACTGTCACGCTCTTAAATTAATTATGTTAATATAAAATTATTATGTATGTTTATATTACTCGACCACTTCTCACCTTTTAGAGTTTTTGATTCTTCCAAATTTTAAAGTTTGCTTCCAAAAACATTTTGTTACCAAATCGTTATTTTTGCCAATGTTAAAAAAAAATAGTTTACCTCCAAAAATCTGTCAAATTTCGTTATGTTCAAAGCACTGTTACTGACTATAAATCCTTTTAATAAAAACCCACAATTTTCGAAGTTTCATTATAAAAATTAAATTAGAAAAATAAATTAAAATGTGTGGTAAATTTAAAAAAAAAGTCGTCGGATCAGGGATTAACCCACGAACCCTTTGCAATGCAAAGACATTAAACCACTCTTCCACGTGGAAACAAATTTAGTCATGATTTAAAATAATAGTTTGCATGCCGGTACCTGCCCATAAGTAACTTTAACCAAATATCGACTGTGCTAACCAGCTACGAGCCAGTTATTGGTTTGTTCAAACTTTGTTTAGGTTTGGCTACAAACGATGTCCCGGTTCGATTTCTCCTGTGCAGGCGATAATCGGTAAAATTTAAAATTTAATAAAAGGTGTTTATGAATTCTTACAACATTATTTATTAAAAGGAAAGTGCCAAGAACTAAAATATTCTGGAGGTGAAAATTACGAGATTATGTTTTACAATGAGCATAATTTCGTCTATTGCGCGAAAAATTCTTAATCCAAAGCAGTATGAATATTTTTTGGCTCAAAACTCTTCCAAACATATAATATTTCAACATAAAACAAACATATTAAGTCTGCATGGTCCATATATATGCTTCCTTAGCAAAATATGTTTGAATACATATCGTTAAAGAAGCGATTTTTTTTGTAGGTAGTATTAAAAAGTTCATACTTTTACAAATGTTATTGCATAATCCACAAAACTACAATTCTTAAATGTTCATTATTATTTATAGGCTCAATTGTTTTACCATTATAGACTTTTTGAATAAAAAAAAACATCAGCAATAAAACCGATTATCACACTAGAACCCGATCGTTAATAATTATAATTTATTCTATCAGCAGACATTTTTAACAAACTACTGCTTTTCAGCAGTATGAATGCTGTTCCAATATTAGCAATTTGTTTACAGCAAAAATACACCCATCGAAAAAAATCTTTACATGATTTAACAAAAAAATTTATAGAATATAAATTCAATAATATTCCTATGGTCTGGTAAAATCTACTTCACACTCGACTTATACGCCAAGAAGCCAAACAATTAAAAGTTTATTCGAACGATTTCAAAATGCCATAAGAGTTGAAATACCAATTTTCATTAATTATCTCAGAAACCGGTGAAACCTTTTACATGTACCGAATGGGAAAAAAGTATTCTAATATTCATTGTTTCCAATATTCGCACGGAAACCAAAGGCTTTTCATTGAGACTAAGAGCGCATTTATTTTGATTATGCGTTCCAACAAACTTGCGAAATAATATCTTTAAAGTGGCGTTCCTCAAAAGATTGCTCTATAAATTATGCCGTACAAAAGAAACTAAAACCTTACCAACATGCCTCGTTATCAATACCATCCGATTTCCATTTTCCATGGATTTATTGTATTAAATGTGATTTAAGTATAAACCACTCAATGTTTTGAATATTACACTTTGTGAATTTTTTTTCAAAAATTCCGTCCACTACCCTAAAAATTAGCAAACTTCCAAAAAATATGTACTGCAAACCCCTTGTTTGGCGAAACCATAATCTTCTTCAACTCTTAAATATAGAATATTTAACTAGATTTATGTGTTATGAACTTGTTTTCAATAATTATCATATGAAACTCCTTAACAACAACAAGTCCGACGTTGGTCCTGTCAAAAAAATTTAATTCATTTGCATTCATTCGATTGTGATCTATCCCTGTTATTTATTTATATAAATTATAATCTATATAAATTTCATGTAGTTTTCTTTCGACGTCTCAATTAGTGAATGATTTCCATCCTTATGGCTCCTGTTAGAATGCTGCTCATGAATAAGAATTCAATTAAAATATTATCCTCGGTATTACAAGATATAGAATTATTTAATAATATAAATGTTGTAGTGGTATTCTGGAACCTATTCTCCTCTCGGCTGATAGTTGGAAGCATCATGAAATCCATCCGTGGAAGAATTAGTACCCCAGAGACAATCTTTTGCCCAAGGTTTCAAGTCATGAATGATAATGGCGTAAAAAAAATATTTAAACAAGTATACACGTTCACGTAAGTTCGGCCAGGCCGAAGGGCGTTATGTACCATCCACCCATGGAGTTGGCGTAGAAAACTACATCAATCACCCTCAAAAGAACTAATTTTGACAACATTTTCTATTAGAATGTTAAAATTTTGGAAACAGTTTCTATAGAATATAAATTTGTTACAAATCTTCTATAAAAATAAATTTTGACAAAATTTTCTATAGAATATAAATTTTTTGAAAAATTTACATATATGAAACAATAATTTGATCACAAATTTTCATATAGCAAATAATATGTGAATATCCGATTTTCTACACAAATGCAAGAAATTTTTAGTAGAATTATAATCTCCCTAGGGCTTCAGGGAGCCGTGGTAGAACCAATGACTATGTGAACCGCATATGATCAATTTTTGAAATGTAATGGGGATCGGCCATCTATAATATAACTATAGGACCGACATAACGAGACAATTTTTGCTATGTTATTAGCAGGCCATTATTCTTGGATGGTATACTAGACGAGCACGTGCAAATTCAACCGGATCGGATGAATTTTCCTAAGACACTGAATTTTATTGTCCTACCTCAAAGACAGGCTACCGGAGATACAAATCTGAGGGAACGTTTATTATGAGGCCAGTTACTATAATTATGGACCGACTCTCATGGCATCAAAATTTATCTTGGTGTTCTTAGAGACCACATTTGGTCAATAAACCACATCAAGATTCCAAATTTCCATGATCTGCTGAATTCAGATGTTGAAATCTATGCGGTCTTCACACAGAGGATCCCCCAATGCGTTCAAATCTAAGGGTGAATCTCGGGATTATATTGGGGCTATATATATTATGACCGATATCAGACCAATTATATAGCGGTACGCCAGTTGTTATGAGACCTATTTGAACTAACACCATGTACCAAATATTCACGCCGGATCGGATTGAAATTTTGCTTTCTCCGCATAAAAACCGATCAAGAGCAATCGCAAGCCAAATTTGTCGCCCCCACTTGGGGGGTCGCGTTTATAGTGGGGGCTATACGGTAGAAGTGGACCGATATGCATTGCAATACCATCTGACCTACATCAATAAAAGATACTATTCTGTATGCCTATGGTTCGACGATCGATAGCTTGTTTGCCTTCGGAAGTTAGCGTCGATTTCAACCAGACGATGGAACGAACGGCGGACGGCCTTTATTTAAAAATTTCCCCGTAAACGACGGACATCTCAGATCGATCTCAGAATTTCACCACGACCCAGAAATATATATACTTCATCATGGGTCTCTAGAGCAAAAAATTTCGTATGTAAGTACAACGCAGCAATGACAAAGTTAATAATACCCCCATCCTATTGGTGGATGTTATACAAATTGGTATTGCGTGGTTTCTTTCACATAATTTTTGGGGTTCCCTACTACATTCAGGTTTTGTGGGGCCTATTTTCATGGATCCAAATCTGTTGCAAATCAAAACTCACAAATCCCACAAAGCGAAAAACGGTCCCATATAAAACACAATGTACAGTCCCAAAAAGGAAATTTAGTTAATTTTCATTTGTAATATTTTGCAGTTGTATTTTACATTAAGCCACACGAGCCCAAAAAATAAAAAAAAAACTATAATTAATTTGATGTTTTTGCATTTCCGATGCTTCTTTTTTTTTTGGGCGTCTACTTTCATTATAGAATTTGAGGTTTCTATTTTCAAGAAAATTAATGAATTTTTCTGTTTTTGGGAGTAAACTTCATCATTAATTTTTGGGCCCGCTGTTTGCATTATAAAAAAATAGATTATCCTACAGATTATTTACAAATTTCTCTGGGATGAACATTATTAGAAATTTCCTTTTTGGAAAAGATTGGTTTGAGCAGTTGCGTTTTAAAATTAGTTCTATTTTCACATTCCGGTATAGCATTTATAATCGCGATTAGATTTGTTGTTTTGGAGGGATATCTCGGGGACTTTTCACCATGATCGGACCAGAAGAATCCAAAGTGTTCAGGCTACGCGATACCTGCAAAAGATTTTGTGGTTCCATTTCTTGAGTCCTCGTCACTATTATGTTTAAGACTTTTTAAAGTAGACGATTTACTACAATTAAGGCTATAAACTAAATTTTCTCATAAGTTATCCGATGAAGCATTTTTATTTATAATTCGTTGAACAATGAAATAAGAATCCTACACGAAATTGTGGGACCTTTTTTCTACTTCCTACATAATCTTTCATAGTAAAAGCGGAACTATTACATCATCACTCACGATAGCTCCCATACTATTTTCGAATTTCTTCCTTTACGTTGTATCTTTCGAAAGATATTTCCTAGGCGCAAATAGCGTTCATATTTTCATACAGGCCGATTTGATCACAATTCAAGAATCAAATTTTGAGAACAAACTCATATAAGCATTTCTTCGATTTTAGTAATTATTTGTTTTTTGAACCACCGATCCTTCGGAAAATTCCAATTTTTTTTTTCACGCCTGTTGAGCTACAGCTAAAACAAAGTAAACAAAATTAATCTTTTTAACATTTATTGATGTTATTTCCAATTTTCGAAAGTCTAGACGTTGAAAGGGGCTAAAAACGACAATAATTAACTTCATTTTGAAGACTTCAAACACCGAAAGAAATCTAGTGTACTATTATAAATAAAACGGATTGCCGGTAATAACGACCTTTCAAACTAATTTTTTATGCAAAACCTGACAGATCTCGGAGTCAGATTATTAAATACTGATAATCCACCTAGACACGAACACACATGCTCTCTCTTGATTACTCTTATGTTAACTTATGTGGCATATACATTGGAAGTTCTGAACATTATCCAGCTTTATACAATGTAAGTCCATAATAGTTTTTATCTAATGTTTAGGTAGCGAAACACTGGTGGTTTTACATCATTTTTTTGATAAAACCCATCTTATACACTCTAACGTTCATGACCTAGACACTACCACATCAGGGTATACAATTTCCTGCTCCACATTTGTAAACTAGTAGGTGGACCTTATTATTATAACAATTAATGCACAGTCAGCCATGAAATTGCGTTAGTTCACAATATTAAAGTGGAATGGACTTCAACGATCTCATGTTTGAATTAGGCATCCAATATAGGACGAACTGCCCTTTACTGCACGGTTCTATAATCCGTAGAGCCATTTCTCCTCTCGGCAGGATTTTTGTTAACCTAACTTTGGTCAAATTAAAATCGTTATTGTTGGGATTAAATTGCAGATTTATGTGCTTAGGACCCAAATAACTATAGTCAGTTTTTGCGACCAATATCCTAAATAAATTATGATTTGACTCACAAAGAAATCCTCTATAATTTCCGGTCCCACAGTGCTATTGTGGGTCGTGTTTTACAACTAAATCATACAGTAAAATATAAATTTATTTTGGAACTAGTTCGATGCCGGAAGGAAAATTGCTTGTGTTGTCATACTCAAGCACAGACCACATTTTTTCTAATTTAGTACATGCCCCTCGTCTCCACTCAAGGGTTCGAGCCCTCTCCCTTATATTCTCTCTTGCTTTCCTTCCGAAAGTATTCATTCTATTTATTAGGTCTCTGACTAATCCTCTGGTTTTTTTACATGGTTATCTTGCATCTTATCTTTTCAAGAATACTCTTGTATCACTCAAGGAACAGTCTTTACGTAGACTATTACTCTATGAGAGAATATCTCACACAGTTGGTGCCTCTTGTGTTATTGTCTTTCACGGGTGGCAAACAAAGCAATGTTCAAAAATTTACGGCCTTTGATTAGACTTCATAAAAAAATCAAAACGAATGAAAATAACAACAACGGACATCAACAACAACAATAGATTCCCTTGTCACCATCAATTGTTCCAATTTTCATTTGTCTCCATTCTAGCCGACACAATTATATTCTGTCTGATATTATTAAGAGAGGGCCATTGTGTCAATGGATATGGGAACAAAAGAAAAATTAGAAGAGGTTGCTTATTAGTTGTGTCCATAATGGCACCAGATAGAGAGTATTCCACCCACCAAAATGTGACCAGAAAAAGAATGAAAGAAAAAAACGTACAAGCTAATGAGGGTCCACCTAAAGTTAAATTTTATGAGTTTGAATGCTTTCTTTTTGACTGGTCAGTATGGAAGAAGAGTGCACTCCTCGGTTTGTACAATAAGCAGTTATTTTAATTATTGAGCTCGAAAAAATAAACATTTCGTGGATATTTTAATTTATTTGGTCTGCCTCTCACCCATGTTAATGAATTGTTCTAACTCAAATATTTTCCAATTAAAGGACAGCTTAATGAAATCGTCCAATACCAAATAAGCGATATGGGATTGTAGATAACCACATTATTAGAAAACCCGGTAAACAATACAATGCGGTATAATTATTCCTCGTTTTTTACACACGTTGAATTTAATTTATATGTTCACAGACTGCTTTAAAAAAATTTGAATATTGTATGATAAAAAAATTGTGGCTGCGCCCACATGATTTTGCAACAGATATTAAAGTTTGTAAGTTTTATAGAAGTTTTATAAAATGATTATCCAAAAATTTATTTCTATAGACATTTTTTCTGCCCTATAGGAAAATTGCTGTCTAAATTTTATTTCTATAGAAATTTTGTAATTTTTTTTTTTAAATATTTTCTTCAAATTGTTATTTCTATAGAAATATTTACTAAAGTGCTTTTCCCTCCAAGAAGAATATAATAAAACAAAAAACATTTTATATTTCTATAGTAATATCTGTTATACATTTTATTTTATCGAAAAATCTCTGTTTAAATGTTTATTTCTATAAAAAAATTTCAAACTTTTATTTCTATAAAAAAAATTTTTAAAATTTAATTCTATATAAAAAAAAAATTCTAATTCCAATTAAAAAAATTTTAAAAAATTTTCTTATTTCTTATTAATATATTTTATCAAAATTTATTATCATATAGACTAAAATGTTCAAACAATCTCAAAAACTTTGATTTCTTTAGAAAAATTTTCTCACAATAATGTTTATGTTTCTTATTAAAAAGTTATCAAAATTTTGTTTTTTAGAAAAAATTTTCTCAAAATGTTTATTTCGTTAATAGAAAATTTAGTCAAAATTTTGTTTTTAGAAAATTTGGACTAACAAAGAATTCTCTATTTCTATACGAATGTATCTGTTAACATGTTATTTCATTATCTTAGATTTCTGTCAAAATTTGTCTATCTATATAAAAATTTCAAAGTTTATTTCTATAAAAAAAAATGTTCAAACTTTATTTCTAAAAAAAAAATTTGTGGGCAAAACTTTATTTGATAAGAATATTGTATCAAAATTTATATTTCTATAGAATATTGTATCAAAATTTTTATTTCTATAAAATTTCTCAAAATTTTATTGTTCTAGAGAAATTTGTCGAAATTTTATTCCATAGAAATGCTTTTTCCAAATTTTATTTCTATAGAAAATATGTGTCTGTAATTAATTTTTAATTTTAATTTTCTCAAAATGCTATTTTTATATAGAAATTTAGTCGAAATTTTATTCTGTAGAAATTTTAGTCAAAATTTTATTTTTATAAAAAAATTCTTGTTCAAAAATTGTATTTCTATAAAAATTTTCAAATTTTTATTTCTATAAAAAAAATTTCAAAGATTTATTATTTCTATTAAAAAAATTTTTAATTTTATTGCACCTATAGAATAATTTTAGATTTTCTCAAAATGCTATTTTTATAGAAAATTTAGTACGAAATTTTATTTCTGTAGAAATTTATCAAATAATTTATTATCACTGATAGAAGATTCTGTCAAAATTTTCAAATTTTATTTTCCATTAAAAAAAAAATTTCTCCCAAGATTATAATTCATAATATAATAAAAAATTTTCACAAAAATTTTATCTTCTACAGAATATTCTTAATCAAAATTTTAATTTCTATAGAAATTTTGTTAAAATGTTTTTTTATAGAAATTTTTTGTCAATAAATTTATATTTCTATAAAAATTTATTTGGTCAAAATTAATTTCTAGAGAAAATTTGTTCGAATTTTATTCTTGTTGTTGTTTGTTTTTTTTTATATTTTTTTTTTTTCTTGCCCAGCTTAAAAACCATACTTTATGTGACTAACAGCTACAATGAAGCTTAATACCAACAAGAAAATCATATTTTGAGTACTTCCAAAAATTATAATTTCTATAGAAAATTCTGCCAAATTTTTATCGAAATTCTTTATTTCCATAAGAAAGAGCTTTTCCAAAGTTTTTTGTCTATAGAAATTTTGTCAAATTTTATCTTCTATACAAATTTCTGTCAATTTTTTTTTTTAATTTACTCAAGATGTTTTTCTATAAAAAACTTAGTCGAAATTTTCATTTCTATGGAATATTTAAGTTCAATAATTATTATTCTAATAATACAAAAAAGATCTGTTAACCATTTTAACTTCTATATAAAAACTTCTGTGCAAGAGAATTTTATTTCTATAAAAAAAATTTCCAAAGTTTGATTCGTCTTACTAAAACAATGTATTTCTATATTTAAAATATTAGATATTCAAAACTCTAATTTTAATTAGATTAATTTGTACTGCAAAAGTCACCTAATTCCTATTAAATATCTGTATCATAAATTTCTATTATCTATAAGTGGAAAAGTTTTTAGTGAAAATTTTATTTTATAGAAATATCTGTTAAACATGTTATTTTCTGTCAAAATGTTTATTCTCTATAAAAAAAAATTCAAAATTTTTATTCTTACTTTTCAGCAGTATGATTGCTGTTCCAAATTAGCAGATTGTTGTTGTTACAGCAAAAATACACCCATTCGCGAACAAATCTTTCTGAATTTAGACAAAAAATTAATTGAATATAAATTCAAAATATTTCCAGGTAAAATCCTACGTTGCCATCTGACGATACTCCAAGAACGCAAACAGATTAAAATGTTTCATCGAACATTTCAAAATGCCATAAGAGTTGTAAATACCCAATATTTCAATAATTATCCTCAGGAAATCTCGGAAACCTTTTACACTGCGAATGGAAAAATTATTCTACATTATTGGCATGGCTTTCAATATGTTCTGCACGAAACCAAAGGCTTTGCAGAGACTAAGGAGCGCATCGTGCCAAAACTGGAACTAATGTGGCGTTCTCAAAATGAGTTGCTCAATAAATATCGCCTACAAAAGAAACTAACCTACGAACATGCTACGGACTACTTCAATGACCTGAATTGTCGTGTTCCTCTATGGATTTCGTATTAAATGTGATTAAGTATAACCACAGAAATGTTTTGCGAATTTCACTGGTGAATTTTTTTCAAAAATTCCGTCCACTACCAAAATATTAGCAAATCCTTCAAAATGTACTTGCAACCCTTGTTTGGCAAACCAAATTTCTTCAACTTAGAAGATATGGAATAGATTTAGGTGTATGAACTTGTTTTCAATAGATATTCATATGGAAACTCCTTAACAACAACAGAGTCGACTGTTTATTGTGTCAAAATAAATTTTAAATTCATTTGCTTCATTGATTTTGGTGTTTTAGTTTTATTTTATATATTTCTAATAAATTTCATTAGTTTTCTTCGTACGTCCATAGTGAAGTGA
>PGFW01045318.1:13074-24448 GCA_003123925.1 Haematobia irritans | reverse complement strand
GATACCCCAAATTCTTTAAAGTATATTTTAACACGAATGTATGAAACAAAACTTTACTCAATTCTTACCAAATACACTGAAAACGAAGTTCGTTTCCGGAGGAAAGTATTTTTTCTTTGGGTATAGGTAGGTTAGGTTAGGTGGCAGCCCGATGTATCAGGCTCACTTAGACTATTCAATCCATTGTGATCACCACAATGGTGAACTTCTCTCTTATCACTGAGTGCTGCCGGCGATTCCATGTTAAGCTCAATGACAACCGCGACAAAAAATTGAAGAATCCAAATTTGATACAACTAGATATGAGTAGATCCGAAAATGGTAAGATCTAATCATATCTGGAATTTACTACTGGAATTAGATCTGATCAGATCTCAAAATTGGCCAGATCTAATGTCTTAGATGTAATTATTCTGCCTCATATATTAATTTATTGATCAAGATGTTAGATCTGGTCATATATGGAATTATTTAAATTTTATACCTAAATTCTAAATCTCACACTGAAAAAATATTGTCGTGAGGTGCAAGATTTCATGTCTTTAGAATACAAATTTTGCTTAGCTTAGAAGACGCATTTCTCAAAAAAAAAGTTATTTTCCTTGTCCAAAAGTCGATAAACTTTTCAATGACAGTCGTATTGTCCTTATAATTAAGTGATTTGACTTAAAAATGGGTATCTATAACATGAAAGAAAATTTATAGCTAAGGTCAACTTGACTTATAATAATATCAGAAAAATTTACTTTAAATTTAATGATATGGTCTTTTAAATTCTGTTGTCTTTTATGCATCTTGACTACAAAAGCAAAAAATCGTTCAAAAATATAGAATGCTTTTTTTCAAAACTTTATTTTTAAAAGAATTTTTTTACTTAACATAGCATCAATTTCCACTGAAGTCGAGTCTTAATTTCTGGAAAATAAGTGCGGCCGTTAACATTCGTTTTTAAAGGACTTTGATAGGCATATGAAGAAAAAAGCTGAGAAAAAGCGAAAAAAAATTAAAATTTGCCTTCCTAGATGCAAGTACAGGCAAATCTAAAATTTATAAGAGATATTCTTAAATGATATCCTTACTTGTATTCTTCGCGCTTTCTTTGGCTCGATGCAATACCAAATTTTTATAAGTAAAGACAAAATCTTGAGGATCCGAGTATGCTTTTTTTTTCAGTGCATGCATATGTTGGTATATCTGCTTAAATCTAAAGGGGGCAATTTTGAGATCTAATCATATCTGATTAGATCCCTCAATTTTTACACGGGAAGGGACCTCCTTTTTATAACCGAGTCCGAACAGCGTTTGCAGTGAAACCACCAGAACCAGAAGCTTTGAAACCCTCAGAAATGTCACCAGCATAAACTGAGGTGGGCACAATCTACCGCTTAAAAACTTGTTGGTGTTCGGTCGTAGCCAGGTACGAACCCACGACTTGTGTAATGCAAGGCGAGCATGCGCTAACCATTTGCAACCACGTGGCTCCCTCTTTGGGTGTAAGTACAGGAGCCTTGTTTTAAAGTTTTACATTGTTTGTTTAAAATGAAGAACGAAATTTCTAATGGTATTATCAAATGTTTGCTATTTGTTTAGAATAATCTACAAAAAAGGACCAATCGGAAATAAATACACGAATGGATACACTCAAGAAAAAAAATATCTCTCCTCCCAAAACGTAAATTTGTAGCTCAAACAAAAATCGATTTTCCCCATGTGCTTTCCGCTGTAAAGGAAGTTTTGTTTGAAAGAAAAGTATACACATTTTGTTATAAAGTTTAGATTGTTTCTCAAGGGATGTAAAAAACGCAATTTCATAAAGACCAACTCAACAAAAAATCCGTCTAATTGCATCTTTCTCATATCTTTTAACTTCCATGAGGTATTTATTTTAGCTTTCTTAGCACCTTTTTTATATAAATACAAACAATGTGACAGAAATTATTTATTATAATTAATAGTGCATAGTTTAGGCGCCCACGAGCCGATGTAAAGAAACTTATTTAATAGAACATACCTTTAGTTGCCAACTTTCTTACCCTTCGCTAACCGATGTTCACCAGAGAGGACATGACTTTGAGGGCCGATTGTAAGGCATCTATCCTTCGTAACGTTTTATTTAATAATTTTTATTGAGAATGTTAAAGGATGTTCTTCTAATATTAATTTAACGTTGTTATACTAGTTGACCAATTTGAATTCGTCAATTTTTTGCAAGTTTTGTTCTATGGAAAAAGTAAATCTCAATTTTCTTTTGTACATTCTAATATTGCCCCTGCGTAGCAATAAGGTGACAACTATTTAAATAGTATGCAGATATTGAATTTTTTTCTGCATGAGAGGAGGTGTTATCTGACCACAGGACAAAACAAATGTAAAATTGGATGTACGATATATACAGTGTAAGTCTATAAAGTCATGTCCTCTATAGTGGACATCTGTAACTAAAGGTTGCAAACTTTATACAACCGTTTAAACAGTATTAGACAAAAATTATTATATGGAATGACAAAATTCGAAATTAAATAAATCTCTTATATAAAAAAGAGATTATACCCCTCAAAACAAATCGCTTCTGTAACAATATACCCCTAACACATTTTGGCTTCAGCATCATAATTGTTCTCGGATTGGTCCAAAACAAAATATTTGTTTTGTATTGTTCACACATATTATATTCACCTTAGGACATACAACTGGTAAAAAAAATAATGAAAATTTTTCTTTATGTATATAATTTCTTTAAGGGCACTTGGTTACTTCCATTATTTTTCTTGTCAGCTACTCTCTAGGTCTCCCTTTCTAAAACACATATTAATGTTAATAGGCTATTTCCTAATTAAATATTATGTTTTGATCTAAGCATATCTATTATTTAGCAAACATTTTATGTCGCCAGAACATAATATGTTCTAAACATTTATTAACATATCATTTCCCAAAATGTTAATGGTCAGTTTATGAACCCTAACTGCTGCCATAAAAATTGTGTTAAAAAATATAAATTTTTACACTCAAACATATGAAAAAAGTCCTTTTCGTCGTGTATGGAGCTCTGACAATCTCATAGGAGCTGGAAATATATATTCACGACTTTGAGATTTCAAGGAACCTGGACCGCCAATTTTGGTTGAAAATGGTTCACAGCACTGTTTTGTTTTTATCGCAAATAAACAAATATTAAGGCCCCCCCCCCCCCCCCGCCGCCCCCCCCCCCCCCCCCCCCCCCCCCCCACCCCCCCCCTCCCCCCCCCCCCCCCCCCCCCCCCCCCCCCCCCCCCCCCCCCCCACCCCCCCCCCCCCCCCCCCCGCCCCCCCCCCCCCCCCCCCCCCCCCCCCCCCCCCCCCCCCCCCCCCCCCCCCCCCCCCCCCCCCCCCCCCCCCCCCCCCCCGCCCGCCCCTCCTATAATATCAAATTCGAAACATCAAGGAATTTTTAATAAGAATTTAATCACCAAATTTACGATTTTTGAATTCGTAAAACCCAGAATTCGTGATAAGAGTTTATCAAACTAAGCTGTTTCGATTTTCAGGAGATCAAGCGCGAATTCTATCCGATGGTTGCATAAAAACAGATCGTCGTATTATTACATAACGCAGCTAAAGAGATGGGCTCAAGTAAAAGCTGAAGAAACGTAAGGCACAAAAACATAAATTCTATTTGAAATTATAATTTGGGAAAAACATGTAATACATTTTTGAAGTCAGGGCCATGTGAAGTTGAGTCACGGTAGCTTTTGAAAAATACTTACTTATTTTCGAAAACATTATAGCATGCTGTTATTTCCCGAAAACACTTATCATACATAAAGTAGTGGCAAATCAAAACATTTTTAACCAGAAATTGAAGGTCACGTATTGAAAAGTGGGACTAAAATATATTTAGGGTAATTAACTCCCTTGTAAAACCAATTGTCCACCGTAGGAGGACACTTGGCAACATCCATGTTTACATAAAAAATAGCTTCCAAAAAATTTTTGTTATTTTGTAGTCTATGCCCACTAAAATAACTAGTTCTGAAGAAAAATAATTTTGCAAATGGCTACTTTAATTTCGGTAGTGAAAGGGTTTAAAAATACTAACTTTAGAAAAACGGAAAATAATGTAATTGTTACAAACAATATATACTTTCTAAAAATGTCTCATAGAATCAAATACAAATGTCAAGGAAAACAAAAATTCCCTCAACAATTAAAGTAAATAAAATTCGTTGATTTGTGAACAATTATGATTGCCTTTTAGAATAATCAACTTTTTATCAAAGAAAAGTCGAAATTGAAGTATTCGTCTGCACTCAAAAAAAAAGTTGACTTGGATCGCAAAGATTTTAGACCTTCCTTTAAGGATTTTGGTTATTGAGTTCCGAGGCCAAAGATCGCGGGTTTGCTTTAAAATAAGGAATTTTTTTTTGTGAACGCTAATCTGCTTTAAATCGTAGGATCTATAAAAATAAAATTTTATACAGATCATCATTCTATTCGAATTTTATTTTTATTTTTTCCCGGTATATTAATAAATGCTATTCACTGTATAAAGCAAATGGCCAGTTTAATATCGCAAATTATAACGGAGTTGAAGTAAAAAATATTTTTCCTTAATTGCAAAAACTTTTGATCCAAAGATGCTAAAGTCCTTAAAATAAGTCTTAGCCTATATTTTTGAAGCGTTTTTATTTTAATCTAAAAGATACAATATTTCAGTTTAGATTTAAGGATGATTTCTTTAAATCAAAAAGCGTGTTTGTTACTATTAAGGAAGAATTTTCACTTAGTTCTGAAGACATGCAACTTCTAACGAAGGACGCTAATGTTTCACAAAATGTGTGTCCTAGATTTGTAATGAAAAAAAAAAGGTTGAAGGCAAAGATTATAAACTTTAGTTTTAATGTAAAAATATCATTATTTTTAAACAGAAATTTGTCGCTTATAGGTGTGTAAATTGCGCATCCATAAAATTGGAAGGTTGCGTAATCCCTTAATATCACGTAAATACTTTTCTTGCAGTGCCGGTAAAATCTTTGAGAAATATATGTAGATGACTATCAATTTACCTTAACTTTTATATAGGAATCACGTATATACAGACTTACGGTGAAATGCAGGTGTAAGAATTATTACGGTTTTAATCCCACCTAAAAATTTCTTAAAAAGTAAAATCTCATATTACCAATTATGAGTATAGATAAGGACTGTTCAATAATTTCAGTAAGCTGTTTTTCCCCATCGAGTATACAACACAAATAATAGATTTTGACAAGGTCCGATGAACTTGGAGAAAAGTGATTGGCAGTTATTGTAGAGGCCAATTCAGTTCAAAAAAAAAAAAAAACATTTGTTAAAAAAAAATTAAATGATGGATTTTAAAAATGATCTTTTGAAGAATTCTAAAAATATCTTGATAAGAATAAATCATTTTAAAAATGGTTGAATCGCAACGGATTCGATACCCGGACCCCAAGAAATTGACGAGTTTTCGTAGTCGGCGAATGGGAACGTCGATGATTTCTTGTGGATGGTAAACCCATTACTTTTTAAAACTTTGGTAATAAATTAAAGTAGTAAGATTTTTGATTACTGTAATTGATAAAAAGGAATGCCTTTTTGGAATGGAGCAGGAAAGTATTATTTTAATCCCCGCAATGCTTCAAGTACTAAGTTTTTGAATTCCGGGGTAATGGCGGGAGGAAATCACTAAGTAGTTATTACCCACAACAGAAAAAAATTTCACGAATTTTTTTAATTAAAATTTAAAATTTAAAAATATTCATAAAAATGTAATCTGATTTCAACAAAATGTTTAATTAAACAAAAATCAATTACAAAAATTAATAGTATCAATTTAATTTTCTTAATTGAGAACTATCAATTTCCGGTGATTGAAGACATTGTAAATTAGAAAAAATTAACTTGATAATTATAATTTCGTGATGAATCAAAAGAATTTGTTTTTGAGTGTGCAGTTGATTGCTGGGGTATATTTCTTAATATAACTTAAGCAATAAGTCTTGGAACGGGATGGCCCTCCTCACCAAGAATTCGAATTCCCATCGGATAAATGAGAGACCAATGTATTCAATTTTCAATAACCTCCCTAGGCCTTCGTTGTAAATTGTTCAACTAAAAACCGGAAAACTGTTATAGATTTTTCACTATCTTCAAAATCAGGCATGAGTAGTGATGTATTTTCAATCGCTTTTAATCAAAAAATTGCCCTCCCCTTTTTTCTAGAGTGCAATTTGCTATGTAAGGCATATATAGCCATTTTGCATTTCACATCAAAGCATAAACGTAAGAACATAATTTACTTCGAATGTTTTAGGGAATACTGACCTTTCGCGCGTCCGAACTCTGGTAACATGCCTAATATTTCTAAATAAGCCATACTAAAATATTCCGTAGACGACGTGAGGCAGGTATTAACCATAATTCGCTCGTACTAAATGAAGTTAAGTAAAGTTGTTTAATTCAAGCACAAATAATTTTATACGTTGCTACTGATCGCGCCAGAATTTCTAACGCAATCAAGCCAAATTCTTTAAGCTTGTTCTGTGTTTTACCTACATTTCATTTTGATTTGAGTGGCATTTTCATATTTCCACCGCCACCATACAAGTACTTGGGAGCAGAGATACGCGCTATTAATCATGCCATCAGCATCTAAGGCAGGGGACGACTAAGCTTTTGCCCTCGTGACGAAGATTGATATCTAACAGAATGTCGTAGAAGGCGGGCAGAGCTATAACTCGTAGATAATTAATTCACACAAAGCCAACAATGACAGTGAGTGACGCTGAGGTCGTTGTTGATGTGAGAATGAAAATAATTAGAAGCATAAGGCGGTTTTAATAGCTGCTTATGCCTATGTGATCAAAGTCCTTCATAGGCATAGTGAGTGCCAAGTGGTCAAGAAATTCTTTTTCCTCATGCTCCTTCTTTTGGCACGTATTTAGCAATTTTTTTCTAAATAAATAAAAATAATACTTAACTCCATTTGCATTATATACACTGCACTGTAATGGAATATGTGCATAATCTATTGTATTATGTATTAGCCTTGTGTGTCATTTAAAAAAATAAAAAAATGCAAAAAAATAAAAACGCAAACCTAACAAAAAGATAATAAGTTTTCATTGCCCGCTTGTGTTATTTACAACCCAGCTAAGAATGTAGGTTGACAAGTATTAAAGATTAAAAAAAAAACTGTGACCATAGAATCAAGACAACACAGTACGTACAGTACCAAGGAATTATTCGAAGGAGGGACTCAAGTCTCATTTACTCATGCCAGCCCCACAGAATAGATGAAAAACGGAAAACACAAATTTGCTGAGCTTTGATGTTGTTGGCGTTTTTCTGGGGCTGGTGTCACAAAACAGAAATAATGCTGACAGGTCCTAATTTGACAATACCTTACAACATGACTATCAAATGGAAATATACATAGATCTAATATCAGATATAAACGTTTATGCATTGTGAACTAAATCAATTAACAAAAAAAAATATGTTTTCCAATCTTAGGTGGTGGTCAGAAGTCGTGCATTAATTTGCTATATTACTACAGATCCAAGGTTAATCGTTAGTAATAATTCATGAAAATTGATAATAAAATAAATAACCCTTGTTTTATTACTTTTTAATAGAATTTGATCAAATTGACATATAGTTCATATGATAAATCAAAGTGAAAAACAACATTTAATTCAATTAAGCTTATGATCAAAATTTAAGAATGTTTCAATGAAATTTTTTTCAGTTTTCAACAAGATTGATAAAATGTCTATCAAATAATTATTTGAATCAATTGATCGTAATTGAATTTAAAAAAAAAAAAAAACATTTTTTCTATGTAGTTTACATACTTGACAATCGTTTTAATCGACGTCTCTATATACAGACGAGACTATTTTATAACTTCGTAAATCTTAAAACTTATAATAAAAGTGTTTTCGCATATCTTTCGAATGTAGCCTAGTTTAAGAGTAATCAGTTCCATTTTTATTCCCCCAATATTATCTCAAAGTTTATCATTGTATTAATACTTCAGATGAATCTTAAATTTAAGTTTCTTATCTCATCAGAAATTTTAATTATTTAAGTGAGATACCATCATCTCATACTACAAAATTTAATTTTAGTTGAAAATAAAAATTATTATTTTTCTATACATTTACACTAAGATGATGTAGCATATCAATTAGTTTTTTGATATTCTTGTCAATCTTTGTCCACACCTCCCTCGATGTTTAAAAATTATTTGTTTGTCATTTCTTATGTTTATTTGTAGCCGGGCTTGTAACCAGTTTCGTTTTGCTTATAATATGTTAAAAATTATATTTTACATAGAAATCACCTGTCATTTTGTATACTTTATCTAATCAGCTTGTATGCTTATTTCGTTGGAATTTGCTTTATGTAAATACCTTGCTCGTCGAGACTTTGTAATACTAATTTTTATACTCTGCTACATTCAAATATGATTATGTTACAACGAATCTTGTCTGCTTAACATGTTTTAATATCAATCAATATGAATTCGAGAAATCCTAAAATACTATCACAGAAACAAAAATATATATATATACAAAATATACAAAAATATATCAAACAAAATATATCAATAATATTTTGTCAACTAATATCGATATTCAATTTAGAAAAAATATTACATAAAATTTATTTTACTGGATTAATTATTTAATCACAATTAAAATATACTGAAGCACAATGTACCAAATTTCAACTCACTCGGGATTAAATTTGCTCCTCCAAAGAGGTTCCAAAACCAAATCTCGGGATCGGTTTATATGGGGCCATGCACGATTATGGACTGATATGGACCATTTTTGGCATGGTTGTTAAATATCATATACTACAACCACGTACCAAATTTCAAGCAGATCGGTTGAATTTTGCTTCTCCAAAAGGCACCGGAGGTCAAATCTGGGGATCGGTTTAATAGGGAGCTTATATAATAATTGTATGGACTGATATGAACCAATTTCCTGCATGGTTTGTTGGATACCATATACAACATCACGTCCACAATGTCCAACCGAATGGGAAGAATTTTGCCCTTCCAAGGGGCTCTGGGGGTCAAATCTGGGGTCGGTTTATATGGGGCCTATATATAATTATGGACCGATATTCGACCAATTTTTGCATGGGAGTGTTTGAGGTCAATATTAACACCACGTACCAAATTTCAACTGAATCAGATGAATTTTGGGTCTTCCAAGGGGTTCCGGAGTCAAATCGGGTTGATCGTTTATAGGGGCTATTATATTATGAAACGATGTGGACCACTTTTTGCGTGGTTTTGAGACATATACTAACACCATGTCCAAATTCACGCCGGATCGGAATGAAATTTGCTTCTCTTAGAGGCCTCGCAAGGCCAAATCGGGGATCGGTTTATATGGGGGCTATATATAATTATGACCGATGTTGGACCCAATTTTGCATGGTTGTTAGAGACATATACTAACACCACTCCAAATTCTCAGCCGGATCGGATGAAATGTTTGCTTCTTATGAGGCCTCGCAAGCAAAATCGGATCGGTTTATATGGGGCTATATATCATTAATTAGGACCGATGTGGACCCAATTTTGCATGGGTTGTTAGAGACCATATATACTAACATCAATGTACCAAAATTTCAGCCGGATCAGATGGAAATTTGCTTCTCCTTAGAGGCCTCGCAAGCCAAATCGGGGGATCGGTTTAATATGGGGGCTATAATATAATTATTGACGATGTGGACAATTTTTGCATGGTTGTTTAGAGACCATATACCTTAACACCATGCTACCAAATTCAGCCTGATCGGATGAAATTGCTTCTCTTAGGGGCCTCGCAAAACCACAGAATCGGGGGATCGGTTTATAATGGCTATATATAAGTTATGACCGATGTGGACCAATTTTGTCGTGGTTGTTAGAGACCTATATAACACCATGTACCAAAATTCAGCCGGGATCGTGATGAATTTGCTTCTCTCTTAGAGCTTCGCAAGCCAAATTTTGGGATCCGTTTATAATGGGGGCCAATACGTACAAAGTGGACCGATATTTGTGCCCATTTGCAAATACCATCTGACCTACATCAATAAACAACTACTTGTGCCAATTTCAAGTCGATAGCTTGTTTCGTTCGGAAGTTAGCGTGATTCTCAACAGACGGACGGGACGGACATGCTCAGATCGACTCAGAATTTCACCACGACCCAGAATATATATACTTATGGGGTCTTAACAATATTTGATGTGTTTACCAAACGGAATGACAAAGTTAATATACCACCCATCCTATGGTGGTGGGTATAAAAACTAATTGATTTTATTATTAATTGATTTAATTATATTGACTTTAACATTTTGTTTGTAACACATCTTGGTCCTGGTGAAGTTCTTAGTCGATGTAGCGATGTCCGTCCATCCGTCTGTTTAAATCATGCTAACTTAGGAATGTGCGCGTGACTGAAATTTCATTCACATTCACGTAGCAAAATGTATATTCACGCACGCTCACGCACGATACGTGTGGTAGCCAATCCCACTCACAAAATGAAAACCAGTACTCACGAACGCTCACGCTCACGCACGATTCACGATAATTCACGTGATTCACTACAAATTCACGAGACTCACAAGATTTTCCAAATCAGCAATGGTAACCAACATTAAAAATAGAATATAGTTCGAGAGCTAAAATAAAAAATAAATAAAATCTTGATTTTTTCGTGCGCGTGATTTTGCAGAAATTGTATTCACGCGCATTTACGAACCGATTTTATTTCTCACGTACGACATATTTTTTTTAGTCCCATTCACTCACATTCACGAGAGCTGTTTTGGATTTTGTTCACGACTTCTTCCGAACGAAAAAAGCTATCGATTCGAAGCTTGGCACAAGTTTCTGTCATTGATGTAGGTCAGATGGTATTGCTAATAGACCATATCGAACCACTTTTTAGGTATAGCCCCCGTATAAACCGACCCCCAGATTTGGCTCCTCTTGGAGGAACAAATTTCATACGATCTAGTTGAAATTTGGTACGTGGTATTATTATATGGCCTGTAACACCCATGCAAAAAGTGGTCCATAATTATAAACAGTTTCCCAGATAAACAGTTTCCTAGATTTTACCTCCGGAGTCTCTGGGTGAAGCAAATTTCATTCGATTCGGTTGTATGTTGTATGGCCACTAACAACCATGCAAAAATTGGTCCATAGTTGTATATAGCCCCCATATAAACCCATCCACAGATTTGGTTTTCGCAGCCTCTTGGAGGAGCTAGGAGGAATGTGGATTACAGCCTTTGGAGGGTACATAAGATTCGGCCTGGCCGAACTTACGGCCGTATATACTTGTTGTT
>PGFW01045299.1:0-12377 GCA_003123925.1 Haematobia irritans | reverse complement strand
TTCTATCAGAATTTATCTAAAATTTTATTCCTATAGAAAATTTGGGGTCACAAAACTTTATTTCTATACGAAATGTTGTCAAAATTTTATTTCTATAGAAAATTTTGTCAAAATTTTATTTATATAGAACAATTTTATCAAAATTTTATTATAAAGAAATTTTCGTCAAAGATTTTAATTTCTAATAGAAAATGTGTCCAAATTTTATTTCTATAATTTAGAAAATTTTCTCAAAATTTTCTCTCTATAGAAAATTTTCTCAAAAAAAAATTTTTATTCCTATAAGGAAATTTTCTCAAAATTTATTTTATACGAAAAAATTTTTTTAAAAACTTTATTTCTAATACGAAAATGTTGTCAAATTATTTAGTTTCTATAGAAAAATTTTGATCAAAATTTATTTATATTTAGGTTAAAATTTTATCAAAATTTTATTTATAAGAAATTTTATTCAAAAATTTTATTTTTCTATAGAAAAATGTTGGTCAAAATTTTATTTCTATAGAAAATTTTTGTCAAATTTCTCTCGAAATAAAAAATTTTTAAATTTTATGTTATAAGAAATCTTTGCTCAAAATTTTTTTTATAGAAAATTTTGCTAAAAGTTTTAATTTCTTATAAAGCGAAATTTTCAAACTTTTATTTCTATTAGTATAAATTTTGTTAAAATTTTATTTCTATTGAGAAGAATAATTTATCAAAAATTTATATTTCTAATAGAAAATTGTTAATGCAAAATTTTATATCTATAAGAAATTTTTGTAAAATCCTTTATTTCTATAAAAATTTATAAATTATTATAGATGAGAAATTTTTCAAAATTTTATTTATATAGGAACTATAAAGTTTTGTCTAAAGTTTTAATTTCTATGAGAATAATTTTGTCAATAATTTTATTTCTTAAATTTTGTCGAAAAATTTATTTCAATCAGAATGTCAAAAAATTTAATTTCTATAGAAAGTATTTTATCAAAATTTATACTATATAGAAATCTTTGTGTCAAAATTTATTATTTATATAGAAAAATTTTATCAAAATTTATTTATATAGAAATTTCAATTTTTATTCTATGAAATTTTGTCAAAATTTTATTTCTATAGAAAATTATCAAAATTTATTTATTACTATAAAATATTGTCAAATTTTTTATTTCAATAGAAAATTCAAATTTTTAGTTTCTATAAATTGTTAAAATTATCTTTCTATAGAATTGTCAGTTTTAAAAAGCAAATTTTTAAGAAATTGTCTAAATTTTATTATTAAAACTTTTCAGTTATTTTAAAGAATTTTCGCAAATTTTTCTATATTCAAATTTATCTTTTATAGAATTTTTTATAAACGAATATTTATGTACGATAACTTTTCTATACTGTAAATTGCAATTTTTTATTTCTATAGAAAATGTTTGTCAAAATTCTTATTTTTATAGAAAATTTTATCAAAACAAATTGTATTTCTTGTAAGAAATTATTTAGTCAAAAATTTTATTTCTAGTAGAAAACATTTTGTCAAGCATTTTATTTATATAGCTACAAAATTTTTGTCAAAATATTTTATTCTATATAGAAAAAATTTTGGTTCAAAAATTTTTATTTCTAAATAGAAAATTTTGTTAGAAATATCATCTATACGAAAACTTTGTCAAATTCTTATTTCTAACAGAGAAAATTGTGTACAACATTTTATTTCTATATCGAAATTTTTGTCCAAAAATTTTTTTATTTCTATGGGAAAAATCGTTTCTCGGAAAATTTTCTTGTCTATATGAAAATTTTTTGTGAAAAATGTTTAATATTATTTTTTTAGAAAATTTCGCTCAAAATTTTGTTTCCTAATCACGAACATTTCATCTAAATTTTATTTCTATAGAAAATTTCGATCGAAATTTATTTCCTTATTAGAATATTATTTCTCATAAATGTTATTTCTATAAGAAAATTTTGTCAGAAATTTTGGTGTTCTTATAGAAAGTTTTTGTCAACATTTTATTTGTCTATAGAAAATTTTTTGTCAAAATTTGTATTTCTATAGAAAAAAGTTAGTCACAAAATTTCAATGTCTTAGGAAAAATTGTGACAATCTTATTTTTTATTTTCTAATAGAAAAGTTTCGTAAAAATTATTATTCCTGTGTTAGAATTTTGTCAAAATTTTATTTTCTATGAAAAAATTCTTAAAAAAAATTTTATTGTCTATAGAAAATTTGTCGCACCTAGTTATTCATTTCGAGAAGGCTATTTTTTGATGTGTAAACTTCCAGATCTGACCAGCTGGTTGGACATTTCTCGTAACGTATTGTAATATTGCTACTCCAACGAATCATTGCACACAAAAATTTTTAATTAAAATTTGAATCCATATTGGTGGCGTTAATTTATATGCGCCCATATAAACAAGACACCTCCAAAGATTTGACATTAGCTGAGCATCATGGGACGAAAAAAAATTTCATTTGATTCTTCGTCAAAATTTGGTCGCAATTTCCATGCAAAAAATGTAAGCTCATTCGGCGTTCCAATTAAATACGGTAACACTAAATGACTGTCTTCCTCGGCATATAAACCGATCAAGGACTAAGACGAATTTATATGGAGTATTTAGATTCTGCCATTTTTACATAATTTGGTGCAAGTAAGTAGAACTCTCAATATGGACTAAAGGATTAAACTATACGCTTGCCTTTGGTATAAGTTTCAAATAAAACCAAAATAATTCAATTTTGGTGGTAAGTCTTAGTAAGAAGTGTAATATGACGAGTGATAACTCAAGATAGGCCATAAAGTGCTAAAGGCTACTAAAAAACAATTTAAATGCTATTTTAGTTTCATGGAATTTTAATGTTTTGGAAAAGTTTTCTTTTAAGCTGTAATAATTTTTTGTGTAGGTAAACCAAATATACACAAATTATAAGATAAAGATTTACTAAAATTCGTGGACTCGCCAACAAAATGTAAATTTTACCAAAACACCGCTCCCTTTATTGTCCTAAAAATACCTCTAGATTTTGCAATTTCATCCACGTTTGTAAAAAAACTAGCGGTTTCCAAAATTAAATCCCTAGAAGTAAAATCTGAGATCGAGTCAATATGGGGATATATAATCAAAACATGGACCGATATTCACCAATTTTTGGCATACCTCTTTATGGTTCTAAAATACTCTAGATTTCCAAAATTGGCAAATTGGATAAAAACTACGGTGTCCTAAGACGGACGCAAGACCTCAAATTGAAGGAGGACGGTTTATATGGGGATATATCAAAGTCCTTGGACGCGATATAGCCCATCTTCGAAGCTTGACCTGCCCTGCAGAACAAAATACGAGTTTGTGGCAAATTTTCATCACGAATTGCTCTCATTATTGAAGACTACAGGCGCTGATTACAGACAGATAAACAACGACAGGCGGACATGATTATAAGCACTTTATATAGTCCGGAAATCAAATATTTGATGTGTTTACAAAACGACAAACATATGTATAGGCCGCCGTCAACTATTCTACGGTGGTGGGTAAATACAAATGTTCATTCAAAATGGGTATCAATTGTTTTTCTTTTTTTCTAGTGGAAGACTTTATTTGGGTCTGGACCGCTGGGTACTCTATAGCGCAGCCTTGTGTCACATCATAATAATCTATAAACAATACAACTAATCAATATATGCGTTTGGTTTTATTAAAATTGTTACCGGTTAGTTTATACGGTCACAGCTTAGTAACAACGTACATATGATAATATATTTTTCTTATTTTATACCCGGTACTATATGTATAATTTTTTCTCATATAAAGGGTGATGTGCTTTGAGGTTAGGATTTTCAATGCATTAGTATGTTGACAGATCACCGTGGGATTCAGACATGGTGTCGAGAGGAGAAGAGAAGGATGGCTCAGTATGCCATTTACACATTTATCATCAAGAATAGAACTTACTAACGAGCAAACGCCTTGTCAAATCTATATGCAATTCTTATACCAAAATCAGTGTTCGGTTCGAAATGTGTTTTTCGCGAGCTTTTACGTCCGAATTTATGGTCTACATAATCGACCAAAGTGAGGCAAAAACAATTAATGCGATTGTTGACCAAGTTTCGCAACTCAGTTTACTTATACTGGACGCATTAAAACCAACCACACGAAATGCGTCACAGTGGCGTGACAGAAAGAGAAATACTTAGGCTCTGATTTGTCGGAGAGTGTTGGCTGAAGACAGCTTGAAATGTCGATGGAACTGACTAATGTCGCGCCCCCCTTTAGCAATTGGTTTGTGTTATTCGAACCAACATTGGAAGATGTTATAGCGTTCAAAGATCGATAGGTGTAAAAAATACGGGTATATAATTATTAATTACAGAGCTCGGGGTTGCTTAAAGAACCTGAAGGACGAAGCGATCTGCCACAACGTCGAAATTTTCAGTGAATGGGCCCTAGAAACATTGGCTAGAAAATACGCGTTTTTTATCGACAACATTTTGTTCAGCAGATGAGGCTGCATTCTGGTTGAATGGCTACGTAAATAAGCAAAGGAGGTTGCACGGCATTTGGTAGTGATGAGCAACGAGTAAGCCGCATTCAAGAACTGCCGCATGCATCCGGGAAAAATGCACTGTTTGGTGTTGGTTTGTCAACGCTGGTGGGAGATCATTGGACCCGTAATTTTTTTTGGCAAATTGATGCTTGTTGGACGGCAACGTTATTCGGGTGAATTGTGCGATGCGCTATCGTTCGATGGCTAACAAACTTTTTTGTTGCGAAAAATGGAAGAAACTGAAGCTTGTTGAGCATGTGGTTTTCAACCAAGAATGGCGCTAACATGCCAATCATCAGCCTCCGCGATTTCTAATGGCCAATTTTTTGAGGGAAAGACTTCGGCAGTAACATTCAATCCTCAAGAAATGGACCGGTAAGTTTGGCCACCGCAAGACATGCGATTTGACGCCTTTAGACTATTTTTTTTGCTGGGGCTAACCGTCAAGTCTAAAAGTCTACAAGAAATAAGCCAGCAACTATTCCAGCTTTTGGAAGACAACATTTGGCCGAAGAAATTTCGGGCTATTCGGGCCGAAAATCAGCTACGAAAAATTGTTGCGCCAGAATCTGTTAATTGCGACTTTCCGAATGGACCACTCTAAGACGCAAGCCGGCGTTCAACATTTAAAATGAAATTTAATCTTCAAGAAGAAGTAAATTGTCATTGCGACCGAATCCTAAAACGTTTCAAATAAAGAAGCCGTTAAGTTTTTGCAAATTTTAATAGGTTTTTTTTTAAACAAAACAGGTTATCAAAGGGCTTCTTAACAAATCACCCTTTAACATCTACAAATGACAATAAACTCAGCAGATTTAAATCCCTTAAAATTACACAATTAAATATTCATTTCAATTGAGAAATTGGGCTCATAGACACACCTAAATTAATCAATTAATCCTACCCCAAAGTTGTTCGACTAAATAGGTTCAGCAATAAATAAGCAATAATGAAGAAAAACCTCTAAGGCATTTTGTGGTTTTTTTTTTGTGGCTTCATTGCATTCACTCGAAGTGAATAAGCGTGGCGAACTGATTATTGAGTTTATTTATGGAACAAAAACAAAAAACATGTGAATTAATTTCTGCAATTAGCAAATCAGTCAACGTGGTAACATACCTCTCGCGATAAAAGAGGGTTAGAGAGGGAGCAGGAACGAGAGAGAAGAGACTATAGGCACTGTTAATCTAAATAATTAATGACAAAACACAAAAAAACTTGACTACTAACAAGGCTTGCAGTTTATTCGATCTCTTATGAGTAACACGAATTGTCTCATATTTAATTGACTTGATATGACAAGACTTTGGTTTTTCTTAAAATTAACTTGCATAGTGACATAAGAGATTTAAGGGGGGTCCGAAGACTCCACTGATGTGAAAAGAGAGGGGAGTGTAAAAAACAACTAAAGCTATACGGTGACCCAAGTCTCAATATACCTATGAGAACACTGATGGCCGAAGAGAGAGGAAGAGAGAAAAAAAACCAAACTATAAGCTGACCCAAGTCTCATATACCCTAAAAAGAGCACGGATGAGAAACAGAGATGGGGGAGAGTGAGAAATACTAAACAATCTTATATTCACAATATGAGCGTTTTTCTTTATGAAGATTCCTAGGCCTGAAGGCATATTCTGTTAACATGCACATACTCTACTCCGTAAAATTGGTAGTTTCAACTCACAAATCGGTGAAGAAAATTACAACGTCAGCTTAACACCCCGCAATGCGCCACAATATAATTTAATTAAAATTCTAATTTATTGGATATCAAATAAACAAATAGAAACCCGTTTTGTTTAGAAAACCCCGTTTTACTATGATTCTGCACATGCCGAACACCCATAAACACACACACACGCACCATATGAGCTATAGCCTGTCTTGCTGTTGGTGGAAAAGATCTCAATGAATTGTTTGTCCGTCTGTCTGTCATGCAGTTTCTCGTGGATTTATACGTTGTAGTTACCCAGACCGGCCCCATTTGTCTGTCCATTGTATGGTTCTAGTTTTAACAAAAATAACAAATAAATATATTTTATTTTCGACATTTATTGATGTAAGTGTATGAAAGCTCATTGCTTAAAACATCAACAATCTGGTCAAAGAATTAATAAAAAAACACACACACACACACAACAAACCTTGTTGACAAAGGACCCCACTAGACAAGAAATAAAATATTCTCATGAGAATACAAGTTTTGAAACATATAATATATATGGTAATACATGGAAGGCGATTAGTGGTGGGCTATACTCAGAAAATGGAGATATGAACCTTTATATCTTTATTTTATTTCTGAAACTAAAAAAACAATTCCCCTGAAGAAGACAACAAACAATTGTCGAAACGTTGGGAAAAATGGCAATAAAGTCTTTTTGCGGAAAATAACCTTAGGTCTGATAGCTTAAACAATATGGTAAAATTCTAAAACTAAAAAAACGGACCAAAAATAATAAATCAAAAACAAAAACAATATTGTCCTAAACACTTAATGTCCTTAAACTACGAAATGCCATTTTTGCGTAGCATAGAAGATGGCATTATTCTGATAAAAAACTTTTTATTTTGTTAATTAAAACTTTTTATTGAAGGCATTTTTCCCTTGAACTGGGCTGAAGTTGACTTTAAAAAAAAATCTCAAAAAAAATCTTTAATATCAATGAAGTCTACATCAAAATTGGATGATTTTTCTTAAAATGAATGTAAAGCCAAAAATCTTTACAAACTAGGAGGATCTCTCATGACTTTATTACTTGAAAATTTACATAATTTATAAAGCGGCTATATTTGTATTGTAACCATACAAATATAGCCGATTTATAAATTATGTCAAATTTTCGAGTAATAAAGTCATGAGAGATCCTCCTATTTTGTAAAGCGAAAAATCTTTTACAAAATAGGAGGATCTCTCATGACTTTATTACTTGAAAATTGACATAATTTATAAAGCGGCTATATTTGTATTGTAACCATCCATCAGGGTTGCTAGCATTTATAAAACTAACTCTTCTGACATCTGAACAAATTTTATTACACTGACAGTTTATTTTTATTGTTTTAGAAACTTACAAAGCATTTTAATATATTGCTAAAGTTAATCGTGATGGAACTCAAGCGTGATAGTGTGATGAAAGGCGGCTATTTTGCCTTTCATCATTTAAGTGTAAAATAAATCTTTTTTTTTTTCAATACGCACGTACTCGTTTTTCTCCGCTAACATCTATTGTGTCCAAAAAGTGTACGAAAATAACTTCAAAAAATACAAGAAAATGATCAGAACAAGGAGAACGCAGATTTGATTGAAGTCATATCGCTTGGTACGACACAGTTTAGGAGATATTAGCAAGAGAAGTTTTTCATAGAAAAAAAAAATTAGATTTTTTTAGGATTTGAATGGGATTTTAGATTTTTTGAGATGATCCTGAATTAACGTCCTTTTTGCTCTAAGACGAATAATTTAGCAGATATGAGCAAGAGACGTTTTTCGATTTTTATACCCTCCACCATAGGATGGGAGGTATATCAACTTTGTCATTCCGTTTGTAACACATCAAAAAATATTGGTGCTAAGACCCACATAAAAGTATATATTATTCTGGGTCGTGATGGAATTTCTGAATTCGATCTGAGCATGTCCGACCCGTCGTCTGTTAAATCACCTAAACTTCCGCGAACGAAACAGGCTATCGACTTGAAACTTGGCACAAGTAGTTGTTATTGATGTAGGTCGGATGGTATTGCTAATGGCAATATCGGTCCAAACTTTTACGTATAGCCCCCATATAAACGGACCCCCAAATTTGGCTTTTGCGGGACTCTAAGAGAAGCACATTTCATAGCGATCCAACTGAAATTTGTGTACATGGTGTCAGCATATGATCTCTAAACAACATGCAAAAATTGGTCCACATCGGTCGCATAAATTATATGTAGAAGCCCCCATATAATCAGATCCCCCGATTTGGCTTGCGGAGCCTCTAAGAGAAGCAAATTTTATCCTATCCGGCTGAAATTTGGTACATGGTGTAAGTATATGGTCTCTAACAACTATGCAAAAATTGGTCCACATCGGTCAATAATTTAAAGGGGAGATCTTTTTGAGGTTGAGGATTTTCACTGGCATTAGTATTTGACAGATCACGTGGGATTTCAGATATGGCTGTCAAAGGAGAGAAAAGAAATGCTCCCAGTATGGACTTTTGACATTTCATCATGAATAGACTTAGCTAACGAGCACAACGCCGAATTTTCAGTGAATGGGCCCTAGAAAAGTTGGGCGAGGAGAGAATCCGCTTTTTTTTATCGACAAATTTGTCAGCGATGAAGGCTCATTTCTGGTTGAAATGCTACGTATAATAAGCACTAAATTGCCGCATTTGGAGAGTGAAACAACCAGAAGCCGTTCAACGCACACTCGCATGATCGCAAAAAATGCACTGTTTGGTGTTGGTTTAGTTACGACTGGTGGAATTCATTGGAGCGGTATTGTTCAAAAGATGCTTGTTGGACCGCAAACGTTAATCGGTTGAATGGCGATGCGCTAATCGTTTCGAATAGCTAACAAACTTTTGTTGCCGAAAGAATTGGAAAGAACTGAACTTGGTTGACATGTGTTTCAGACAAGATGGCGCTACATGCCCACACAGCTCGCGGACTCTAGTGGCCATTTTGAGGTAAAACTTTCGGAGACATCATCTCAAAGAACATGGACCGGCTAAGTTGCCCACCAAGATCAATGCGATTTTGACGCCTTTAGACTATTTTTTTGTGGGCTACGTTCCAAGTCTAAAGTCTACAGAAATAAGCCAGCAATGATTCAGCCTTTTGGAAGACAACTATTCGCGAGAAATTCGGGCTTATTCCGGCCGAAATCTCGAAAAAGTTGGGGCCAAGAATTGGACTTCCGGAATGGACCTCACGGCTAAAAGCGCGCAGCCGCGTCACATTTAAATGAAATTGATTCTTCCAAAAACGTAAATGTCATGAGACCAATCTGAAAGTTTCTAAATGAAAAGAAACCGAATGAGATTTGGCAAAAATTTTTTAATAGGCGTTTTTTAAAAAAAGAAAAGTTATCAAAAGCTCTTAACAAATCACCTTATATAGCCCCAATATAAACCGATCCCACCGTATGGTGGGCTTGGCAAGAGCCTCTAAAAAGAAACAACTTTTTATCCGATCCGACGCTGAAAATTTGGTACATGGTCTTAGTAAATATGGTCCTAATGACCATGCAAAAAATGGTCCATATCGGTTCCAGTAATATATATAGTAGCCCCAATATAGAACCGATGCCCCGATGTGGCTTGCGCAGAGCCTAAGAGAAACATTTTTATCCGAATCCGGCCTGAAAATTTGCGTAAACATGGTCTAGTAATATGGTCTCTAACAACCATGGCAAAAATTGGTGCCATATTTGGTCCATAATTATATATAGGCCCCCATAATAAAACTGATCCCCGATTTGGCTTGCGGAGCCATAATAAGAGTAGCCAAATTTCATGCCATTCCGGCTCTATGCATTTTGTACATGGTGTAAGTATATGGTCTCTAAACATCTGTGGCAAAAATTGTCCACCATCGGTCAATATTTATAGTATAGCCCCCATGTTAAACCCATCCCCCGATTTGGCTTGGCGAGCTCTAAGAGAAGAAAATTTCATCTCGATCCGGCTGAAATTTGGTAATGGGTGTTAGTATAATGGTCGCCTCTAATGACCATGGGCAAGAAAATTGGTCCATATTCGGTCCCGAGTAATTAATGAGGTAAATAGCATCCCATATAGAACGATCACCTGATTTGAACCCTGTCGCAGCCCGCCCTTTAGAGAAGCAGCGGAGTGGGGAAAAGGAAAGGGTCATCTGCGTCCGATTTGAATATGTTGGGTACGGTGTGGGTTTAGGATTAGTTGTTAGTCTCTAACAACATGCAAAACTGGGTCGCAGTAATGTTATATATAAGCCCCCATAGTAAGCCGAGTGCGCCCAGATTTATGACGCGTCCAGAGCCTCTAGAGGAGCAAAAATGTCATGGTCCGATCCGGTTGAAATTGGTTACGTGGTGTTCGAAGGTTATAAGGGGCCGCTAATTTGGGGAACCATGGCCTCAAAATTGGTCTCCAATATATCGTGTCTATGAGTTATATATAGGCCGAGTCCCGCCATATGCACTACAAAAATGTTGGTCGCCATATCGCGGTTCATAAGTCATGGGTTGCGCACTCGAGCCATGAATATGAGATAGGCTGAGTGGCGGCAAAGATTTTAGTTTTTTAGTAGAAAAGCATTTTCCAAAGTTTGTATTGAGTCATATGTAAGGGAAAATGTTGTTGGTAAGAATGTTTTATGCCTATAGAGGAAAAGGTGGGTTTGTCACTATTTTATTTCTATAGAAAGAGTTGTCGCAAAATTTTAATTTGCTGTGAGGAAAGATTTTTTCCAAATTGTGTAATTCGCTATACGAGAAATTGTTTTCCACGAGGATTTTAGAGCTCTTATAGGAAAATATTGTACAAATCGTGGTCCTTTACGGCTGGTTTAGGAAGTTTTTAAGATACCTGTGTTTGGGCCATGCGGCAAGTTGTTTACCGCAGGATCGCCTAAAGTAATTCCGAGTGTGCGAGTGTAGTGGGAGGGTACATAGAGCTTCGGTCCTGGCCCGAACTTACGGGCCGTGTAGTAATACTGTGTTGTTGTAAATTTGAAATGCGCACAATGTGATAAAAGAATTGGAAAATCATGTTAATTTTCTAAAAATACTCGTAGAAGACCAAAAAAATATTTGGTTGGGTCTGGTATTGGAATACATTCGCTAAGTGGAACCCGTCAATATTATTGTCTATCATAGGGACAAGAATATGAGTTGTGACATGATATCGAACTTACAAATTAGTATCTTACCATCATTCCCAAGAATCATATCTGTTAAAAATTATGCTTAGTTGACTACCGTGAAGAAGGATAAGAAAATGCCAAAGTATTGAAATCAAACCAAATAGACAACATAAGAATATTGTTTTGAAAAAATTTTTCGAGAGTGTTGTGTAAATATTTGGTTTGCGCGTAAGAATAGAACATTTGATGAGAATATATATTTTTGGTTGGGGATCTTCCATCATAATAGGTTTATGAATTCAAGATTCGATATAGTCTCAATAATAGAATAATTTTTGAATTTGATTGGCGCTATGGTGTATTGATTCCCGCATTTGTATTGTAAGCCTGCATTAACGACGTATTGTTGCTAGATAAAAAATTACAGTATGGTTTGTGAAATATTTACAGAAAAAAGGTTCAAGTATTTCGTTCAATCAGAAAAAAATTTATCTAAAGATATTGCTTGTTTGATTTTATGTTTTTTGCCTATTTTGGGTATAGGGGAATTGGGTTCATATGTTTTCTAAAGATTAAAATTAAGATATTCTTCTTATTGCATGATATGTTATGAAAAAAAAATAATTAAAGTACATATATCGTTCATCATGTGAAAAAAACCTTATTAATTTATACGAAAATAGTTAAATCAACCATGAAAAGGAACAATAGTCAAATATTTTTTGGAAATTTGTTGTTGTTTGTGTTAAATGTATTTTTCTATCTTTGTTAAACCACACACCATGCTAAACCACTAACTGCAATTGATGCTTTATAAATCGTTCTGTCCAAAATCAATGTTTTCCATCTTTTCGGTCGTAAACAATTCACAATGAAGTCAATGAAATGGAGCCCTCTAAAAAAGGTTGACATCTTTTGAAGAGAAGTTTTATGCGTATCATCAAAACCAAAAAAAAAACTTGTCCCAAGGAAGATGTACTGGTGGAAGTTGTCCAACGAAGACTACGAC
>PGFW01045288.1:8434-18856 GCA_003123925.1 Haematobia irritans | reverse complement strand
ACAAATTGGGTCTCTAGACGCTCAAAATATCAAATCGGGAGATCGGTCTATAAGGGAATTATACAAAAAAAAAAAAAATCTACCGATAGACACTATTTTGAGAACACCTTTTTATAGACCTAAAATATGTCTAGATTTTGAATTTCAGGTAAATCGGATACAAATTGCGGTGTTTAGAAGCCCAGAAGTCAAAACTGGGGATTGGTCTATATGGGGGCTATACCAAAACGTGGACCGATACATATTATATTCCTCACAACTCTTTGTGGACCTAAAATACCTTTACATTTTGAATTTTAGCCAAATCGGTTAAAAATTTAGGTCTCTAGATGCTCAAAAGGTGAAATCGGGAGATCGGTCTATAAGGGGTTATACCAAAATACGGACCGATACACACCATGTTCAGTACACTTTTTTATAGACCTAAAATATGTTTAGATTTTGAGTTTCAGGTAAATCGGATACAAATTGCGGTCTTTAGAAGCCCAGAAGTCAAATCTGGAGATCGGTCTATATGGGGGCTATACCAAAACGTGGACCGATACCCATTATATTCAGCATAACCCTTCGTGGACCTAAAATTCCTTTGCATTTTGAATTTAAGCCAAATCGGATGACAATTTGGGTGTTTAGATGCTCAAGAAGTCAAATCGGTAGATTGCCCTGTATGGGGGCTATACCAAAACCTGGACTTATATACAACATATTTGGTGCACCACTTTGTAGACCTAAAATATCAGGCGAATCGCATGAAAAATGCGGTGTATAGGTACTCAAGACCCCAAATCGCTTTTTGTTTAATATTTCGTCTCTCCCTCTGAAAATGAACAGTGAAAGATTAATTTATTTGTTGCACAATAAATACAATTTTATTCAATATATAGATTTAGATTTACATAAAGTATCAAGGTAAGCATAAAAACTAAAATTTAAATGTTCTAAATTTTACTGGGCATAAAAAAAATAAATAAGGACAAATAAAAAACTGAATTTCAAACAATGTTGGGCTGGAATATATGCCACCAAAATTCAGAGGGGATAAACCACCGTTGAAAACTTTGTATGTACACCCAGCGAAGGAATATGATCAACACAAACATGTTTTAAGAGCAATATGTTATTTTTCGGATGAGGAATATGAAACATTTTTGCCGCCAAAAATTTTGTTTTTTCGTTAAACATGAAATGCTTGTCGCAATGAAATAAATATTTTCCGAGAAAATAAGATGGTTGGGAGAGGTTATGAAATTTATATCAGGCTCCTAATTTTTTAATATTTGGTCGGGGAAAAATAAAAGGGCATAGGGAGACATCTGCTTCTCTTAAGTACATACAGAGAAACAATTTAACTTTACCAAGTTACTTGAAATTTACGGAGGACTGGTGAGAAGTTAATTTTTAATACCTGATTTTGGAATATTTGGACGGAAGAGGGGCCACGCCTTGCCCTGCTTTTTGAAATGTGGGTTTATAATTTGCTTGACATTTTCTGGGACGTTTACAAAAGACGCGATACATCACTTTTCGATTTAGAGGAGGATCTCCTCTAAAACTTTTAAGAATTTTCAGGGAAGATTAAGGATGCTATTCATTTCGGTGTTTGTCGATATTGTATCGGGGAAAGCGACGTCTTTTAAAACAATAGAACAAAATTTAAACTTCTCCGATCTACTTAAAATTTACAGGGAACGTGGGAGGAGGCGATTAAATTTATACATATCTGGTTCGGGAAGGGGAAAAGTGAAATAAACTTTGTCGATTTACTTCGATAGAATTTATAGGGACCATTGAGTAGTTTGTGAAATTAATATAGGGTACGTGATAGTCCGTTATCAGGTAAAGAACTTAAATTTACATCAAATTGGCAGCCAACGTAGAGGATGCATCATTATTCCCGGTATACACTAAAAAAAAGTGAACTCTCTATTTCACTAAAGCCAATTTAACATTATTTTAGTTCATGGAATTATTATGTTTGGAGAAAGTTTCATTTACTCCAATAATTTTTTGCGTACGTTAGTTAAATGAACTAAAAAACGGGAAAAAATATACTCAAATGAAGCAAAAAGATTTACTAAATTCGCGCTTCCCACAAAAAAGTTCATTATTTCTTTAAATTTGTAAATTTTACCAAAAATGCGTTCATCATGAACTTCGTATGTCACTAAAGACATTCTTGCATTTTTTAACTCCAAGTTTTTCCTTCAAACTACAAAATTTTCTTTGACAAGTGAAAAAATTAATTATGCCTAATAAATTTTCTTGCATTTGTCGAAAAATATTTACTTATTTTTGTGATATCGGCGACATGTCAGCGCTTGTAATACTGTTTAGTTAAAATTTTCTAAAAATATTCAAAATTTTCTACAATTAACCAAAAATTTTCTTCCTGGTGGGTTCACTGTTTTTTCAGTGTATGCTCGGAAAAGCGATGTTCTCCAAGTCCAACATTTTAACAAATGTTACTGTGGTAAAATTTTCTACTACTTTTGCTTTTTCCGATTTATTGGATGGGAAACAGTAATTATTTGTATGTTATTATAATATAGTGCTTAATTTTCAGGTATGTTGAGGAGAAGGATACCTTTCCTTGACAAACCACACTTAAAATTCACAAGAAATATAGAAGATTGTCCAACTACTTGAATACAGAACATTATTTAAAAAATTTGGTGGAAAGGGTACACCCTCTCCCCAACATTTTTTAAGACGAACCGTTTTACATATGCATATCCGCCGTATTTGTACCTATAAACGAAAAAGCATGTAGTCCGATTTGTTTGAAAGAATTCAAATCTTTTCGAATTTGTTTTCAGCACGAAGGATATGGTTGACTAAGTTAATGCAAAATGTTCCTATAAATACGCTTCGGAAGGCACAGCGAAGTGGGCCGGGTTACACTAGTTTTTAATAAAATAAAACAAAAATTAAGAATATGTCTTGTATTTGCTCAAAAACCTGAATATTTATTAAATTAAGGCATCATAACAGAGCCTTAAAAAATATTTTGGGTGGCATTTTAGAACATAAAAATTTGTGAAGACTTTTTTCTATGAATATGTTATTGGTACTTGGAATGTGGCAACTAGACATACATATATCATATAGGTTAGGATTTATATGCAACTTAAATAAATTTGTATCGCCAGACTTTGGTAAAAAAATACTAGATGTATTTTAAAATTGACACAAAGCTTTTTAATAGCACACCTCTAATACTATAATGACTAACTAATCCTGTATAAATGGTTGAAGACATTATATAGTTAATAACACCTGACTTACTTAATTCGGTGATTAAAATTTATTGGGGAAACGGTTTATGTTAGTACCTTTAATTTTATAAATGTGTAAATGAAATATTTTTTATAATTTTATACGTTACTTTAAATAAAATGTAGAGAAAATTCAATAAAATTTCACTGTTATAGCAAAGGTCTTCAATAAGCTGCCATTCATTTGCCCTTTTATAAGCAAAAATTTAATAACGGCTATTATGACCAACTACTCTGTTAATGTTGGGTTCTTTGGGGAGTTGTTAGACCCATTATGTTGGAGAATATTTCATTTTAAACATTTGATGGTGATGTCTATACACACACACATATTTGTATTTGTGTATAATTAAAATTTCCATATAAGAAGAATATGACCATGTCTTCTTTTTGTATACGCTTGTAAGTGGAATATAAACATTAAAATACCCAAAAACTCAAATTAGTGAATAGACAAGGACTCAAGCAGAATACAAAAATCACATATAAAGCATGTCCTCCCGCCCCTCATTTCTACTTACTCATACTATGGTAATTTTTAATCCATTTAAGTTGGTTAACTCTCACACAACACCCAATGACCGACCACCCCTTTTTGATGTTGTTTGAATTGGGCTTTTGCTCTTCATCCAACCCTAGGGGTATTTCTTTAGAAATAATTTGCCTTCTACTACTGTATTGTTGTTGTTGCTGTTGACTATGAAAAGAATTCCTTTACTCCTCTCTATTTTGTCTGTTAATGGCAAATTGCTTGTGTTGCTGTTGTTGTTGCTGTTGCTATTATACAAACATAAAATATCTCTACCATTGCTGTAGTTATAGTTGTTTTTGTTTGGTGAAGTTCTATTGCTGAGGTTTTTGTTTGATGTTAACCGACTTGGCTGAAATTCAAAATGCGAAGGAATTGTAGGTCCACAAAGGGTTATGCTGAATATGTTGTGTATCGGTCCACGTTTTAGTATAGGCCCCATATAGACCGATCTCCAGATTTGAATTTTGGTAATTAAGGCCCACAACAAGATGTGCCTAATATGGTGTATATTGGTGCAGGCTTTGATATAGCTCCCGTATAAATCTGATATTGCCTCCATATGCAGAAACTCCAAATGTAACTATGGGACGATTACCATTTGAAGCCATCTGCTAGGGTGAATATCTGTCTAAAAGCCTTTGGTATTTATGTGCTACTTCTTGCAAATGCTTACTGGGAATAATTCCAGCAAAAACTTGCAACTTCGCTAAATTTCAAATGTGAAATTTAATCTCTCTGGCTCTCTTTTGCTGGCTTTTTGTAGTACAAACGAATGACTTGCAGGAAAACTTTGTCATAATTATCCAAAATATTGAACGGAGCTATTGTAGGGCAAAAACTGGAAAATTGGCTCTTCGCACAGTGGTCCAAATTAACCATCTAGCAGAAAGCAAGTTAGTTTTAAATTATTTCGACGAGACAACAATTCCACTCTGTGGACAATGGTACTTGGTTTTGTCCGATCTATGATGGTTGTTTTCATCTTTCAAACACAAGTGATTTGTTTTTCTATTTATAGTAAAAGTAAAGTTGTACTGAACAACGTTTATATTTTTTCTAGTGGAAATTTAAAAAAACGAATCCACCAAGAAAAGAATAATAATCAATTTTAAAAATGTTTAACTAAACTGTATTACAAACGCCAATATGTATTTATTTGAAGGTATTTATGAGCTTCTTAGATTTATCTTTTGACAGCAGAAATATACGAATAATCCGCCTTAGACATTTTCAATATTTCCCAATTCCAATTTGCGAACATGTCCCCATGTTCCGATACTCGGCATCGGAACTATACTATACTTTCTTAACCAACTTAAAATTTGGCAATATAGTTGTCTTTAACGAGAAGTTCTAATTGAAAGTGGTTTCAAGTCCGAAAGTTTGTCGATTTTTTTCTTTAAGAGAAAAATAAATTTTTATTTCAATAGAAAATTTTGTCACAATTTATTTCTATAGAAAATTTTGTCAAAATTTTATTTCTAAAGAAAATTTTGTCAATTTTTTTTTCTATAGAAAATTTTGTCAAAATTTTATTTCTATAGAAAATTTTGTCAAAATTTGATTTCTATAGAAAATGTTGTCAAAATTTTATTTCTATAGACAACTTTTATTTCTATAGAAAATTTTTGTCAAAATTTTATTACTATAGAAAATTTTGTCAAAATTTTATTTCTATAGAAAATTTTGTCAAAATTTTATTTCTATGGAAACATTTTGTTTCAATATTTTATTTCTATAGAAATTTTGACAAAATTTTCTATAGTAATAAAATTTTGTCAAAATTTTATTTCTGTAGAAAATTTTATCAAAATTTTATTTTTATATAAAATGTTTCCATAATATTAATTCTATAGAAAATTTTGTCATAATTTTAATTATATAGAAATTTTGGTTAAAATTTTATTTCTATAGAAAATTTTTGACAAAATTTTATTTCTATATACAACTTTGTCAAAATTTTATATCTATAGAACATTTTGTCAAAATGTTATTTCTATACAAAATTTTGACAAAATTTCCTATAGAAATAAAATTTTGACAAAATGTTATTTCTATAGGAAATTTTGTCTAAATTTTATTTCTATGGAAAAATTTTATTTCAACATTTTATTTCTATATAAAATTTTTTCATAATATTAATTCTATAGAACATTTTGTCATAATTTTATTCTATAGAAATTTTGGTCAAAATTTTATTTCTATACAAAATTTTTGACGAAACATTTTATTTCTATAGACAAACTTTTGACAAAATTTTATTTCTATAGACAACTTTGTCAAAATATTTATTTCTATGGGAAATTTTGTCAAATGTTATTTCTATAGAAATTTTTGACAAAATTTTATTTCTAATAGACAACTTTGTCAAAATTTTATTTCTAATAAGACAACTTTGTCAAAAATTTTAATTTCTATGGGAAATTTTGTCAAATTTTATTTTCTATAGAAATTTTGTGAAAAATTGTTATTTCTATGTGACAGATTTGTCAAAATTTTTATTTCTAATAGAAATTTTGTCAAAAATTTTATTTCTATAGGAAAATTGTTTTCAAAAGTTTATTTTTATCTAAGAAATTTTTTCATAATATTAATTCTAGTAGAAATTTTGTCAAAATGTTTTTTTCCTATAGGAATTGTCCAAAAATTTCTATTTCTATATAAAATGTTTTCATAATTATTGAGATTCTATAAGAAAATTTTGTCATCATTTTAATTCTATAAGAAATTTGGTCAAAATTTTAATTCTATAGAAATTTTTTGACAAAATTTTATTACATATAGACAACTTGTGTCAAAATTTTATATGCTATAGAAAGTTTTGTAAATTTTATTTCGTATGAGAAATTTTGTTAATCACTTTATTTCTACAGAAAATTTGTCAACACTTTATTTCTATAGAAATTTTTGACAAAAATTTTATTTATAACAAATTTGTCAAAATTTTATATCTAGCAAAGAAAATTTTGCAAAATGGCTTATTTCTATAGAAAATTTGTAAAATTTTATTTCTATAGAAAATTTTGTCAAACTTTTGGTCGCAATTTTACTTTCTATAGAAAAATTTTGTCCAAATTTATTTCTATAGAAATTTTTGACAAAATTTTATTTCCTACAGAAAATTTTGTTCAAATTATATGTTTATATAAAATGTTTCCATAATATTTAATTCTATAGAAAAGTGTTTGTCATAATTTTAATTATATAGAAATTTGGTTAAAAATTTTATTTCTATAGAAAATTTTTGACAAAGATTTTATTTCTATATACAACTTTGTCAAAATTTTATATCTTATAGAACATTGTGTCAAAATGTGTATTTCTATACTAAAATTTTGAGCAAAATTCCTATAGAAAAATCAAAATTGTTGACAAAAATGTTAATTTGCTATAGGAAATTTTGTCTAAATTTTATTTCTATGGAAAAATTTTATTTCAAGACATTTTATTTCTATATAAAATTTTTATAATACATTAATTCTATAGAACATTTTTGTCATAATTTTATTCTATCAGAAATTTTGGTCAAATTTTATTTCTGCATAACAAAATTTTAATGAACAAACATTTTAATTTCTCATAGACAATTTGACAAAATTCTTATTTCTATAGACCAACTTTGTCAAAATTTTATTTCCTAATTGGGAATTTTGTCAAAAGGTGTTATTTCCACTAGAAATTTTATGACAAAATTTTATTCTATACGAAAGTATTCAGATTTCATTTCCTAAGTTTGTCAAAACTTATTTCTATACAGTTGGCAAAATTTTTTTCGATTCCAAAATTTTATTTCTATAGAAAATTTTGTAATCTACCAATTTGTCCATAGAAAATTTGTCAAATTTGAACTATAGGAAATTTTGTAAAATTTCTATTTTTCTAGAAAGATTTTGCTTCAAAATTTTATTTCTATAGAAAATTTTGTCAAAATTTTTATAATTTCTATGTGAAAAATTTTGTTCAAAATTTATGTTTAGAAATTTTCATACATTATTATTCTAACTAAAAATTTTGTCAAAATGTTACTTTCTATAAGAAATTTTAGTCGAAACATTTTATTTCTATATAGAAATTTTCGTTTCATAATTTTAATTGCCTATAGAAAAATTTTGTCATCATATTTACAATTCCATAAGAAATTCGTTGTCAACATTTAATTTCTATAGAAAATTTGTCGAATTTTTATTTCTATTAGAACAATTTGTCAAATATTCTTATTCTATAGAAAGTTTTGCTTCAAATTTTATTTCTATAAAAAATTGAAACATTGTATACGTATTTTAATCGACACTTTTTGTATATATCCTATAACTACAATTTAACATGTCAAATTTACGATCTTGATCGAAGTTTATCCACAGAAATCTTGTGATTGAACCTTAGAGAAGTTTCTAATCCATTGTGAGCTAAGATTGCACTTGCGAAATTATCCTCTACAGAAATGCAAAATTTTATTGCTATGATTATCTGTATCAATTCCTTATAGACCGATTTCCGTATAGAGATTTGCCAGAGTGAATCTTTTGTCCATAATCTTCTATTCTATAGAAAATATTTGGTTCAAAATTTTTTTTCTATAGAAACTTTTGACAAAATTTTATTTATATAGAAAATTTTGACAAAAATTTCATTTCTATGCGAGAAATTTTGTCAAAATTTATTTCTATAGAAAATTTTGTTTCAACACTTCAATTCTATAGCAAAATCGTTGTCAATCATTTTAATTCTATAGAAAATTTTTGTCAAACTTTATTTCTATGGAAAAATATTGTTTCATAAATTTTATTTCTATAGAAAATTTTATATCTACAAGAAAATTTTGCAAAATTTTATTTCTATGAAAATTTTTGTCAAAATTTTATTTCTATAGAAAATTTTGTCAAACTTTTGTGCAAATTTTATTCTATAGAAAATTTGTCAAAAATTTAATTTCTATAGAAATTTTTGACAAAATTTTATTTCTATAGAAAATTTTGTCAAAATTTATATTTCTATGGAAAATTTTGTCAAAATTTTATTTCTATAGGAAATTTTTATCATAATTTAATTCTATAGAAAATTTTGACAAAATTTTATTTCTATAGAAAAACTTTGTCAAAATGTTATTTCTATAGGAAATTATGCCAAAATGTTATTTCTATGGAAAATGTTTGTTTCAAAATTTTATTTCTATATAAAATTTTGTCAAAATTTTATTTCTACAGAAAATTTTATACAAGTTTTATTTCAATACCAAAATTATAAAGTACTTCTTAGTTGTAGAGGAATATTATGGAAAATCTACCAAAACATCAAGAAATTCTATCAACCTTCCAAACTCTAAAAAATCTAACAATTTTGGTAGAATTCTACCAACTGTGGCAACCGTGATTGCAATTCCGTATATCAGGACATGGTAAATAATACCAATACAAAATAGAAATTTTTTTTTTCGTTATTTTCCAAATTTTTCTCACATACATATATGAAGACGTATAAATGTATATTCATATGTAGTTTTTTTTATAACTTTTTTGTGTGAAAAACAAAAAAACATTTAGTATCTCACATGGATTTATTCTAATGAAATATATTCTTAAGTTTATATGTTTATATGTAGGTGTCACTGTGTGTTTGTGTGAATATATTTGTTTTAATTTATGTTAATTACTGATGACATTCTAATGTTTGCTACTATCAACATTGTTTATGTTGTTTCAACGCATTTGCTTTTTCGTTGTTAAGATGTATGCATATATAGAAAATGTTTATTCTCGATGTATATGGAAGCACTGCATAAACTTCATATACACACATACATACACATGTATACATACATAATTTGAGAAAGGAATAATAAAATGCATTTGTTTTCATTTACCTTTGGGCACCAACAACAACACCAACAACTATTTTTAATATAGAAGAAGACACGAGATCCAACACGACACGACACACAGAAAATCAATATTCCATTATATTCGATTTACTTCACTTTGACATTTACACTGGGTGGTGAGAGAATGATGAAATGAAAAAAAGAGCGAACGAGAAAAAAACACTACAATTCAACCAGCCAAAGAGAAAATAACAAATATTTTTCATTTCATTGATGGTGGTAGAGAAAAATTCATAAATTTTTGCGGAAGACCAACAGAAAAAAAACTACACTTTTTTAAATTTTTTTTTATAATGAGCATATATAATTTATGTATATATACACATATAATTTATGATAGAAATTGTAATATATTCAATTGTTTTTCTTTTTTATTTGTTTGGGGGTTTTTATATTTTCATTAACACTGAAGAAAAACAAGAGTTACCAAAATTCATGGTAAACCAACCAACCAAAAAAAAACGAAAAGAAACAACACGAATCACACAAATATCCACACACCAGAGAATTCCTTTACTGGAGGCGAACACATACACTTTTTCTGATGATGCTTATTCTGCTTCTTCTTCTTCTAACTTCACTGTTAATTTTTCACATTTTCATTGGATATTTTGTAAAGAAAAATTTTGATAAAATTTAATTCTTTTAACAATCTTGCCATTGTTAATTTTCTTTTATCATAGAATTTGTCTTTTTTGCACGTTTTTCTTAAGGGAAATTTTAAGTTTTATAGTATA
>PGFW01045273.1:2794-15193 GCA_003123925.1 Haematobia irritans | reverse complement strand
AGACAATTAAAATTAAATTTTGGATTTTTATAAAAAAAAAAAACAATTTTATTGAACTACATTGTATTCTACTTTTTGGAATAATTTACAAGGGTTGTTAAAACAAAGAAAATGTAATGGCCTATTATTGTACCAACTAAACCTTGTCTTAAAAATTAAAAATAACATAGAAATCGTTGGCGCTAAATCATGCCTATATTTATATGCCTATATGTATAGTTCATTTATACTATTGTAGAGAACGGTACAAAACTTGTCTTCAGCTTTAGTTCAAACCTTAAATGAGCACTGTATCTTTTAAGATACAACCAGAAAAAAATGCGCACATCTTAAAATTTTGACCGAATTCTATGAAATCAAGTTTGTTACATTAAAACATCATAACGGGATCTTTAAAAATATGTTTTTCCGGAAAAATAGAAATTAGACAAAATTAAACCTTGCGTTAGAAAAAAAATGTATTAAAAATAACGTAGGAATCATTGGCGCCAAATCATGCCTATATTTACCGTGTGTATAGTCCATGTATACTATTGTTGAGAAGGGTACGAAACTTGTCTTCTGCTTTAATTTACCCTTAAATGAGCACTGTATCTTTTAAGATACAACCAGAAAAAAATGCTTACGTCTTAAAATGTTGACCAAATTCTATGAAATCACGTTTGTTACATTGAAAACACCATAACGCTATTTTTAAAAATATGTTTTTTTTTTTGGAAAATGTTTACTACTTTGAGTAATCTGGCAGTCAAATTGAAAATAAAATTTTGAGCAAAATTCCAAAAATATTAAAAAAATTGATAGTATATAATATTTATTATATTTGATTATAATTTTGTTGAAAAAACTGTGTAGTGTAAAAAAAATCTCTATTCTCAAATGTTTATTTGTAAATACAACCACTATTTTTTTCAAAAACAAAAAAAAAGACATCAATTTTGTTTGAAAAAAATTTATGCAGATGTTCCTTCACCATTTTACATATTATATATTTTTATGCATTTAAGGGTTTAATTGAACTTATTGTCCGGTCACGGAATTTTATGACCCCGTTTAGTTAATAAAACATTTTTGAGACATACTTGGCATAAAGAAAATTGCCTTCAACTGAGGAAAATTTAGTGCAGCTATAACAATATTTTTTTAAAATAAAAATAACTTAATTTTTTCCCCATAAAAAAATTTGTCAATTTTATTTCAATAAAAATTTTTGTCAAAATTTTATTTTTGTAGGAAATTTTGTCAAATTTGTATTGCTATATAAGATTTTGTCAAAATTTTATTTCTATACGTAATTTTTGTCAAAATTGTATTTGTATAGAAAATTTTGTCAAATTTGTATTGCTATAGAAAATTTGGTCAAAATTTTATACCTATAGGAATTTTTGTCAAGATTTTATTAGTATAGAAAATTTTGTCAAATTTGTATTGCTATAGAAAATTTTGTCAAAGTTTTATTTCTATAGAAAATTTCATCAAAATTTTATTTCTAGAGAAAAATTTGTCAAAATTTTATTTCTATAGAAAAATTTGTCAAAATTTTATTTCTATAGAAAATTTTGTCAAAATTTTATTTCGTTTTGTTTTGTTATTGTTGGTTTTTTCTTTAATCATTGTTGTTGTTTTTTTGGATTTCAGCTTAAAACCATGCATTGACTAAACTACCAGTGTAACTTAACCAACAGAGGAAAATAATGTTTGTCAAATTTATTTGGGCAAAGCCCTATAGACTGCAAGATGGTTGGATGGACGCACGTTTCGGAATTACCACATTCCTCATCAGCATCCTCTACTTGCAGCAAAACTATCAACCAATTATCAGAATAAATTCAGGCAGTTCACTAATCCCAAAAGTAAATCACACTTGTACCTTCCGAAAAAAGGTTTTACATGATAGGCGGCTTATGCCGAAATAAATTCGTACAAACATATGTCTTTTCTTTTGCCACCGTCAAATCATCGATTTGATCTGTTGGGTAAGCTACACTTGTAGTTTAGTCAATGCATGGTTTTAAGCTGAAGTTAAAAAAAAAACAACAAAATTTTATTTCTATAGAAAATTTTGTCAAAATTTTATTTCTATAAAATTTTTGTCAAAAATTTATTTTTATGGGAAATTTGTATTGCAATTAAAAATTTTGTGAAAAATTTATTTCTATTGGAAATATTGTCAAAATTTTATTTCTATAGAAATATTTGTACAACATTTTACTTCTATAAGAAAATTTTGTCAAAATTTTATTTCTACGAAAACTTGGTCAAAGATTGTAATCTCTATAGAAAATTTTGTGAAAATTTGTATTTTATAGAAAATTTTGTCAAAATTTTATTTTTATAGAAACGTGTCAAAATTGTAATTCTATAGAAATTTTTGAAAAATTTTTTCTTAGAGAATTTTTGTCAAATTTTATTTCTATAGGAAATTTGTCAAATTTTATTTCTATATATAAATTTACAAAATGTATTTCTAGTAGAATAAATTTTAATTCTATAGGATTAAATTTGTCAAAATTTCATTTCTAATAGTAATTTTGTACATTATTCTAAGAAATTTTTTTCCTTAAAAAAATTTTTTAGAAATTATTCTAAAATTTTATTTTATGGAAGATTTTGTCAATTTATCAAGGAATTGTATGATTATTGAATTATTGGCTATAACAAACTTTTGCCAAAATTTTATTTCTATGGGAAAAACGTTGTCACAAAATTATATTTCTATCAGAACATTTTTGTCAACCATCTTGACTTCTATGGATACATTCTGTAATAATTTTATTTGCTATAGAAAACCGTGGTCAAAATTGTATTCTAATAGAACAATTGTAAAATGTCAAATACATATTGCTCATTTTTCTTATAGAAAATTTTGGTCTAACTTTATTTCTATTAGGTATGAAAAGTGTCTGTATGTCTAAAGATTCTACTTTGTCATATTCTATAGGAAATTTTTTAACAACATTTTTTCTAATGGAAAGATTTTGTCAGAACATTTGTTGACGAATTTCCTATAGAGAGGATTCTTCTGTCAAATTTCTACTTTCTATCAGAATAGATAGTTTGTCAGAAATTGGTAATTTGCTACATATAGAAAATTTTGTTCAAACAATTTGATTCTATAGAGAAATTTTCTGAAGATAGTTTATTTTTCTAGAAGATTGCTAGTGTGAAAATTTATATTTCTTGGAAATAAATAGAGTGAGATTCTTTTGTAAAAAAAAAAAAAAATAATATTATGTACAGATATTTTTGAGAAGGATTTTTTGCCATAGGAAAGACGTTGACCCTCAAACAATTATTAATATATAGAAAGATCTTCTGTTTGCAGTCTATGTATTCCTTGCAAGTTTTTTATTCTATAGATTAAAACGGCTCAATTATCGTATATTTCATGCACAATTTGATCGAAATTAGATTTTTTTAATAGCAAATTTGTACCCAGAAATAGTGATTTATGAAAAATTATGAACTAAGTTTTAGATTATTCTTATTAGAAACCTATTGACAAGATTTCAGGAAGAGTATTCAATACAGATTCTTTTGCATCAATTCGTTAAGGAATGTTCCTTTGAAAATTAGTTTTAAGTGTAATCTATAGAAATTTTGTCAAAAGTGGTAGAGAAATTATGAAGAAATCTTGAATTTATTCTCTATCAAGATTAAATGTTCGCAAATGTTATTATTCTACCAAATTTTGATTTAAATTTGGCAGTTGTCTATGATTTGATCGATTTGCTTTGTCTAGCTATTAGTGATTCACAATCTTCTGTATCTGCGTTGGTAATATCAAAAATGGTGTAATAAAATCTAAAATATAAGAAAAGTCACAATAAGAATATTGCGAAGCATATTTTTCTACAAAGGGAATTTGGTTCTGATAAATGAACCAACTGCACAAATAGTTATGGATTAACACCATCAGTTTCTCCCTACGTGCATTGTATTCCTTTAATTTTATCACTTGTATCAGACTTACTAAGGTCCATAATGATATGATTATCACATGATTTGAACTACGATAGTAACTTTTAAGATTCTCATTACAAATCAAACAATGAAAAATTATGAAACATTTGTTTTGTATTTATTTGAATGAAAGTCATTGATTCAGTTGTAGTGGAAAAAACCTTCAAATTAGAAAGTCCTCTTAAAAACAATCGTTAAGGTAAACAATCTGTCCAATGAATTGCACTTAATGTTTGTCTTATCCACATGTTTGTCCAAATTACACCAGAATAATTAGGCCAATTGCGTCTGTCCGTTTATAATTTCATTATGTGTCGGGCTAATGATTTATATAAAACGTCACGAAGACAATTGCTGATTAAAAGTAATGTTTAAACAGCACAATGACTCATGTCACCTATATTATCTTAAATTATAACGTGGTTATCAGTAGCTTTGGAATTATATAAGTATGTGAGTCTGTGGTTTAGCGTAGTAAATAATTTGACATTTTTGTAGTATGTATAGACAAGTGCATTACGTTGTACATTAGACTACAGTGCATTTTTTTACTGGTAGATTGTTTGAGATGCAGATGTATTAAAATTATTAAAAAAAATCATATGATAAAATAATTGAAAAATTTTTAAAAAAATCTAAAATTTTCTATGAGAAATTAAAAATTTTGACAAAATTTTCCGTAATGAATAAAATTGTGAGAAAAATTTGTCGTATTAGAAATAAAATTTTGAGAAATATTTATATGAATAGAAATTTTTAGAAAATTTTTATAGAAATAAATTTTGACAAAATTTTCTAATAGAAATTAATAATTTTGGCAAATTTTTCTATAGAAATAAAATGTTGAGAAAAATTTCCGATAGAAATAAAAATTGTGAGAAAATTTTCTATAGAATATAAATTTGAAGAAAATTTTATATAGAAATAAAATTTTTAGAAAATTTTCTATTAGAAATAAATTTTTTGAACAAAATTTTCTTAGAAATAAAATTTTGGCAATTTTCTATAGAAATAAAATTGTGAGAAAATATGTCGATTAAAAAAAATGGTGAGAAATTTTCTTAAGAAATAAAAATTTTGACGAAAGTTTTATATAGAAATAACAATTTTTAGAAAATTTTCTATAGAATATAAAATTCTTTGACAAAATTTTCTATAGAAAGAAAAGTTTTGGCGCAAATTTTCTATAGAAATAAAATGTTGAAGAATATTTCCCGATAGAAATAAATTGTGAGAAATTTTATAGGAAATACTAACTCTTTGAGAAAAATTTTCCTATAGAAAACAATTTTGAAAAAAATTCTATAGAAAAAATTTGGTACTATTTTCTATTAAATTAAAATTTACAAATAGTAATTCTATATAGAAATAAAAATTTTGATTAAAATTTTCTATAAAAATATAATTTTGAAAAAATTTTCTATATGACATAAAATGTTGACAAATTTTCTATAAATAAAATTTCGATCGAACAATTTTCGTATCAGGAAATAAATTTTTGATAAAACATTCCTATAGAAATAAAATTTTGAAAAATTTTCATAATATTTTATTTATATAGAAATTATTAAATATCAAGAATTTTTCTATATAAATAAAGATTTTGAAATTGTAAAATTTTCTGATGTAAATAAAAATTTTGATAAAATTTTTCTGTAGAAATAAGATAATTTCCAGAAAAATTTCTATAGAAATAAAATTTTGGAACGAAAATTTTTATTTACAGAAAAAAAAAATTTCGACAAAATTTTTCTATAAACAAAATAAATTGTACCAAAATTTTCTTATCAGAAATAAAATTTTGATAAAGAATTTCTAATAGAAATGACAATTTTGTATAAAATATTCTCTATATAAATAAGAAATTTTGAGTAAAATTTCCTATAGAAGTAAATTTGAGAACGAATTTGTCTATAGAATAAAATTTGTTGGCAAGAATTTCTAATCAGAAATAAAATTTGAACAACATTTTTCTATAGAAATAACTTTTGACAAAATTTCTTATAGACATAAAATTTTGAAAAAATTTCTCTAATAGGCTATTAGAATCTTTGACAAAAATTTTCATAAGAAATAAGCAATTTTGAGGAAATTTTTCCAAAGAAATAAAATTTCGTACAAAAATTTTTCTAATAGAAATAAATTTTGAATAAAAATTTCTATAGAAATAAATATCTTGATAAAATTTTCATATAGAAATACATTTTGCAGAAAATTTTCTTGTAAATAAATAAAGAGTGTGACAAATTTTCTAAAATAGAAATAAAATTTGAAAGAAATTTTTCTATTCAGAAATAAAATTTGCGGCACATCATTTCTACTAGAACATCAAATTTTGACAAAATTTTCTGTAGAAACTAATAATGTTTGAACAAAAATTTTCTTGTTAATAGTAAATAAAATTATTGATAAAACTTTCTAATATGAAAATACACATGTTTGGCTAAGAGTGATTTTTTATATGAAGTAAAATTTTAGGACAGATAATTCTATAGAAAATTAAAATTTCTGCCAAATATTCTTATCAGAACATTAAAATTGTTTGAAGAAAATTTTCTGTACTAAAATACAAATTTTGACTAAACTTTTCTATTAAGAAAAAAATTTTGACAACGGGGGCTTTTCCCAAGTAGAAATAAAAATTCTCGACAAAATTTTCTATTCCCAGTAATAACATTTTTGACAAATTTTCATAATAGACATAAAATTTTTGCGCAAAATTTTCTATAATAGGCACAAAATTATGACAACAATTTTTCGTGGTAGATAATAAAATTTTGACAAAAGATTTTCTGACTAGAAAATAAATCTGTGACGGAAATAAATTTTGACTGGAATTTTCTTATAGAAATAAAACTTTGATAACACATTTCTATAGAAATAAAATTTCTGACAACATTCGTTACTATGAAAATTCAAATAATTTTGACAAGTTTTCTATAGACATACAATTTTGAAACAAAAAAATTCTATAATCACTAAAATTTGAGCAATTTACAAAAAATTTCATTTTCTATACTTTACAACTAAAATTGTGACAGAACATTTGTCTGATAGAAATACAATTGTTGAAGTCGAAGAAACTTAAGTTTTACAAATTGTCTATAGCAAGTAAATTTTGGAGAAAATTTTCCACAAGGAAATAAATTTCCGCCAAAATTATTCTATAGAAATACAAATTTGGTAAAATTTTAAAATAACAATTTGTAAATTTATATATAATAAATTTTGATAAACTTTTTCTCTAGAATAAATTACAGAAAATGCATTCTAGAACCTATTATTTGACAATTCTATAGAATAAATAGATTAGTTCAGCTTTTTTTACTCCAAGAATTATACTTGTATTATATGTGTTTTTTCATAAAATGTTCTTTTTTCAAAGGTGTAAATCGTAATCAATCCAGTTCTATCGAGATTGCTAGAAAAGGCGACCTAGATTACCTGTACGAATGGAGGTTAATGTGAATCTTCCACCTGTTCATTTGTAATCTGTAATCAATTATTATTACGGCTTTTGCCGACAAGAATGTGTTTATGCTTTTTTAGAAAGAGCATCTTAACATGGAATTTTTCTTTTTGTTTCTTCATAACAATTCATTTAAAGTTTAAAAATTGATTAAAATAACTTTTTATTCAATTATCTGTTCCGCAATGTCGTCTAGACATATTTTAGTAAAGCTGTTACGGAAGAATATTACTTTTTAAATAAATTATGTCATTCATGCTTTCAAAACCGTTTTATTCCATGTCAACTTCGTCCTCTAAAGGCTGAAAATATCAATTACTTATAACATATTTGAGCTTTGCAGCACAGAGAAGTATTCTGTTTTTCATGAACAGAAGGAATGTTAATGGAATTTACCAATCATTTACATTATTTTCTCATTAACAATTATTATTGAAAAGTTAAAAATTATTAAATTCATGGTATTATATATTTCTGTTCAGGCTATCTGTAAGATTTCTAAACAACAGGCTGCACACTCTTTGACACAAGTTTTATTTTTAGCTGAGAAACGGCCAAGTTAATGAGAGAACTTCATGTTTTCAACCGGTTTAGTCGATATCAATTCATCTTAATAAAAGGGGAAATAAGTTACTTTAACTAACAAAATGATTTTTGACACAAGAAAGTGTTTTTGTTTTATGAATAGACTGAATGTTATGCAAATTATCACTAACGCAGAATTGTTTTCCTAATAAAATTCATAGTACTTAAGTTTAAAAATTGATTAAACCAAATATCTCTTTGTGATATCAATATTTGTCCGGATTTCTTGTAAGAATTCTATTCATATAAAGGCGCTGCAACGCATTTGAACGTATATAACTTTATTGAAAACTAGAACAGTTTATGTGCCAGCTTTTATACGTTCAGCGCTTCATGACATATAATTTCATCAGAAGTGGCTTGAAATGAACTTCAAAATAATAATAAATTGTGAAAATAGTTTAATATTTTACGTGATTCTCATTGAATGTTGAAAACTAGTTTACAAGAAAAAATTTAAATGCACTACCATTTTTGATAAAGAACAAAAAATTTTTTAATGAATAATAATAATTATATAAAAAATTTAATTGTAAATTTCATATTATACTTATTAATAAAATGGATTGTAAAATTTATATATTTAATTTTGATTTAATGTTATTACAATTTTTTTTAAAATTAATTAACTACCCTCATATTTTTAAATTGATTTCATATGGAATTAAATTATATTTAGCTTATTAAACAAATCGGTAAATACTAAACCATTAGACGGCAATTAAAATGATTTAAGTTTATTATTTTAAATTTAACTTAAATGTATCAAAAAATGCTGATTTAAATTAATTATTTTAAATCCGTTTTAGTTTATTAAAAGTTTGTTTTTTATGTATTTTTTTATTCGATAATTGATTTATAAAAATTTGACGTTCTATATTTTTGGAATTTTAATAATTTTTATTTTTTTTTATAACATTAATAATAGAATACAGAAGGAATATGAAAAAAATAATGAAATATGTGTTCTTAAACATTTTATGCATATATTTCCATAATAATTACGTGCATAGTTTATTCGTATGGAATTTGTATGCCGTAAATAGATAGATTTAAAATTTACTTTAAACTTTTCATGAATTTTGGGGGTTAATGTCTGTAGTGAGTTTATTCAATTAAGCTCATAATTTAATAGGATTTGTGATTTTACAAAGTGATTGTTTGTATAAATTCAATTTTTCCTTACGGGCGTTGTGTTTTGAATATATATTAAATCAAAAATGCAAGCATATATGGCTTCTTGATTAATTAAATTTGTTTTTTTAGAATTGTTTTAGACTAAGTCTACGCGAATTAGCACCCTAACATCGCCATCCTGCCTGGACCGTTTGCTTAGCTAGTGTTTAGTGCCATAAATCATTGTTCATACTGTTCACAATTTCCGACTAATCACACTAATCTATAATTTTTCTAAAAGGAATAGAACACTCTAGTTTTAGGCACTAATTCATTTTCTTGAACCTCGTTGGCCATTAGGTGGACTTTAACATTCGTTTATATTATGCCTATTTGTTTATTTCTAAACAATCCCTTATGTCGTTTGTATTAATTTTAAAATCAAATAAACCTGAAGCCAAAACTTTGCAATGCATTCTTGTAAATAAACGTGAAAAATGCTTTGATTTGAACAAATACCGGCAAACCACCACACACCACCGCAAAAGTGGAGCAAGATTTTTGTGGTTTTGTTTTTAAAATTTCCTCAATGTAAAAATTGAGGTATGACTATTGGGTATAGTAATCGATTCCTCTATGGTATTTGAAAGGAATGGCTCAGTTCGCCCCTCTCATTCAAAACAAGTGATTTTAATGTTTAAATGGACAGCACGTGATCGTGGCACGAGAGGGCTATGGAATGAATGTATTCGTGGGAAATGTAAATGGACGCGCATTACAATTTTGCATAAGGATTTCCCTCTGTTCGTTAATGTTAGTTTTAGACTCTTGTGAAGCCATACCATATGCTCATTAGTTAGTAAAATCTTCTACCTTTTGAATTTAAAAATATTTACTATGTATGTACATCATTAGAGTCTTAAAAATTATTAATAACAATTTTCACTTTTTGGATTTATTTATTTTATCAATTTAATTTTTTCCCTACAACAATCTATTTTTTTTCTGTGTATTTTTCTTATAATTTCAAAAAATTCAAATTTTAATTTTAAACTGCCCAAAAAAATACTATTAAGAATATTTTCGCTTTAATTTTGTTGTCATCGAATGAATATCGTCTGAGGCGTTACCTTATTCCACTTTCGTATGCTTTGCGCCACATTTTTTCGTCTTTTAATACGTCGACGATTTATTGTCATGTCCATTTTGGCGTCAAATCATAAACAATTTTTTATTCTACCATGAATCCGAAGAATCATCACAGAGTACACACATGTTTTCCGAAAATGCTAGGCATTGGCGGAATGTTCACCGCCGCCACACCACGCCAACATTGTGAACATCAACAACACCTACCCCCCCAAAAAAAAGAGAAAATGCGTTTTTTCGCCTCATCTCTCGAATCTCACGAATGACCGATAGCTTAATATTGTTGGACAACAATGATATTATTGTGTCCTACTATATTGTGTGGTTTGGTGAATATGAAATTAATTAATATAAAGTGAATGTGTGTTGACAAATTTAATTGTTATAAGATGCAGTTTTTAATGACATTAATGTCCATGTCTCTCATGGAGAGTAAGGTTGGTTATAATAAACAACAAATACCAATACTTTTGGACCATAATACAGTGGAGCCACTCTCATGCTGCGTATGATGGCTGTATCGGCCGTTTGAAGATCTCAATTCGAGCCAGGCAATTTCACCAAATCTTAACTGATTCAAAAATTTTCTTTTGAACAAAAAAACAAGTATATACGGCCGAAAGTTCAGGCCAGGCCGAAGCTTATGATACCCTCTTCATCATGGATTTGGTAGACAACTTCTTTCTAAACACTGCCCATCCACAAATTCGAATTTACTTAAGTTGGCCGGTAACGCTTTGCGAATGGCAAAGGGTATCCTTAAAACCTCCTAACACATCTTCTAAAATTGTACTGTCCAATACGTGCGATATATCATTAATCAAAAAGATCCCGATCCAAATACGTATATAATTCAGTTTGACAAAGTAGACATAAAATCTTTGACAAATTTTCTCACAGAATTGAAAAATTATTAAAAATTTTTCTCGTGAATTAACATTTTCACAAAATTTTTCTTATTCAGAAATAAAAAAATTTTGACAAAATTTCGTATAGAAAGAAAATTTTGACAAAATGTTCTACAGAAATTAAAATTGTAACAAAATTTTCTATAGAAATAAACTTTTGGACAAAACTTTTCTATAGAAATAAAATCTTTGGTTAGATGATTTTGGTTCGGGTTCGGCAACCTGTGATTATTGAACCGAATAACAATTTTACAAAATTTATCTATAGAAATTAAAATTTTGACAACATTTTCCTATAGAAATAGATTTTTTGACAATGATGAAATTTATTTATGAACCGAATAAATATTTTAACAAAATTTTCTCTAGAACATAACACCATTTTGACAGGCATTTTTCTATAGAATAAAATTTGGTAGATTATTTTTTGGCTCTTTAGTGGAACCATGATTATTAGAACCGATATGGACCAATTTTGGTATGGTTGTTAGCCGACCACTTACTAACACCCACGCTTTCCTACTTTGAACCCGGATCGCGATGAATTTTGCTCTCCAGAGGCCTTCCCGGAGGTCAAAAATCTGGAGAACGTTTTATATGGGGCCTTATATAAATTATGGACCGATATGGACCATGTTCCAAATTACAACCGGATTGGCTGAATATTTGCTTTTCTCTTGCAGACTTTTCGCAAGCCAAATCTGGGGATCGGTTTAATATGGGGCTATATATAATTATGAACCGACTGTGGCACACCAATTTTTGCACGGTTTTTTATGGCAGACAATATACCAATATTCATGTACCAATTTCAGCCGGATCGGATAAAATTTGCTTCTCTTTGAGGCTCCGCAACCCAATATCTGGGGATCGGTTTTATATGGGGCCTATATTATAAATTATGGACCGATGTGACCAATTTTGCATCGTGGTTGTTAGGACCAAGTATACCAATACCATGCTCACCAAATTTCAGCCGGATCGGGATGCAATTTGCTTCTCTTTTGAAGGCTTCCAGCCAAATCTGGGGATCCGTTTTATATGGGGTCTATATATAATTATTTGGACGATTGTGGGACCAATTTTTGCATGATTGTTAGAGGACCATATACTAACACCATTGTACCAAATTCAGCCGGATCGGATCGAAATATGCTTCTCTTAGAGGCTCACTTAGCCAAATCTCGGGGATCGGTTTTATATTGGCGA